>SSNR01000709.1:10201-21721 GCA_006937965.1 Callopanchax toddi | reverse complement strand
GGCGTTAGGGTCGTTTAGAGGTGGCGTTAGGGTCGTTTAGAGGTGGCGTTAGGGTCGTTTAGAGGTGGCGTTAGGGTCGTTTAGAGGGGGCGTTAGGGGCGTTTAGAGGGGGCGTTAGGGTTGTTTAGAGGGGTCGTTAGGGTCGTTTAGAGGTGGCGTTAGGGTCGTTTAGAGGGGGCGTTTTATCAATTATTAATCAACAGTAAGGACCATACCCATTGGTGACATCACTCAGAGTGGGTGGAGTCTGTAGAAACAGGAAGTAATCCTCAAAACGGAGCAATACTCAGTCGTGTCAGGAGAGACGCTGCTGCAGATTGGTGACAAACTAGCAGTTAATTTTCAGGTATTTAAAACAACTGAAGCCCAGAAATGTCCACCCAGTTGTCTTAGATCTGTCTGTTACCAGTTTTTAAACCTACTGCACTCCAGACCAGAAACCTGCCAGACTTTCTTTTGAGATCATTTTATATGTAAGAACATGTTTTCTTTTATTATGTCTGTACATTTATGTCTTGATCACACTGTAATGTGTCCAGTGTCTTGCCCAGAGACACATACAGTGGAGGAAATAATGATTTGAGCCCTTGCTGATTTAGTAAGTTTGTCCAATGACAAAGAAATGAAAAGTCTCAGAACAGTATCATTTTAATGGTAGGTTTATTTTAACAGTGGCAGATAGCACATCAAAAGGAAAATGGAAAACATAACTTTAAATAAAAGATAGAAACTCATTTGCATTTCATTGAGTGAAATAAGTATTTGAACCCTCTAACAAAAATACTTCATACTTAGTGGAAAACCCCTTGTTTGCAGCACAGAGGTCAAACGTTTCTTGTAATTGATGACCAAATCTGCGCACATGTTAGGAGGAATTTTGCTCCACTCCTCTTTCAGATCATCTCCAAATCCTTAAGGTTTGGAGGCTGTCTCTGTGCACTCTGACCTTCAGCTCCTCCATAGGTTTTCTATAGGATGAAGGTCCGGAGACTGACTAGGCCACTCCGTGACCTTAATGTGCTTCTTCTTGAGCCACGCCTTTGTTGCCTTTGCTGTATGTTTTGGGTCATTGTCGTGCTGGAACACCCATCCACGACCCATTTTCAGTTTCCTGGCAGAGGGAAGGAGGTTGTCGCTCAGGATTTGACGATACATGGCTCCGCCCATTTTCCCGTTAATGCGGTGAAGTTGTCCTGTGCCCTTAGCAGAAAAACACCCCCAAAGCAAAATGTTTCCACCTCCATGCTTGACGGTGGGGACGGTGTTTTGGGGGTCATAGCAGCATTTTTCTTCCTCCAAACACAGCCAGTTGAGTTAATGCCAAAGAGCTCCATGTTGGTCTCCTCAGACCACAGCACCTTCTCCCAGTCACTCTCTGAATCATTCAGGTGTTCATTGGTAAACTTCAGACGGGCCTGCACATGTGCCTTCTGAAGCAGGGGGACCTTGGAGCTCTGCAGGATTTTAATCCATTGCGGTGTAATGTGTTTCCAATGGTTTCCTTGGTGACTGTGGTCCCAGCTAATTTGAGGTCATTAACTAACTCCTCCCGTGTCGTTCTAGGATGATTTCTCACCTTTCTCAGAATCATTGACACCCCACCAGGTGAGATCTTGCGTGGAGCCCCAGACCGAGGTCGATCGATGGTCATTTTGTGCTCCTTCCGTTTTGGAACAGTTGCAGCAACAGTTGTCCCCTTCTCTCCCAGCTTCTTGCTAATGGTTTTGTAGCCCATTCCAGCCTTGTGCAGGTCTACAATGTTGTCTCTGACATCCTTGGACAGCTCTTTGGTCTTTCCCATGTTGGAGAGTTTGGAGTCTGCTTGATTGATTGATTCTGTGGACAGGTGTCCTTTATACAGGTGACTAGTTAAGACAGGTGTCTTTAATGAGGGGGACTAATTGAGTAGAAGTGTCTAACCACTCTGTGGGAGCCAGAACTGTTCATGGTTGGTAGGGGTTCACATACTTATTTCACTCAATGAAATGCAAATGAGTTTCTATCTTTTATTTAAAGTTATTTTTTCCATTTTCCTTTTGATGTGCTATCTGCCACTGTTAAAATAAACCTACCATTAAAATGATTCTGTTCTGAGACTTTTCATTTCTTTGTCATTGGACAAACTTACAAAATCAGCAAGGGGTCAAATCATTATTTCCTCCACTGTAGTTCTAGGTGATCGGTGCTTATCTACTGTCTAATACCTTGTCTCCTCCCTACAGTAATAAAGAGTGTCCTACCTGTCGTAAGAAGCTTGTTTCTAAGAGGTCACTGCGTCCAGACCCTAATTTTGATGCTCTGATTAGTAAGTAACCACAGAAAATCTATTCATCTCTACAGAAACGTCTCTCTTAAATAATAAATTCTGTGTTGAACTTTACTAAAGTTGTTGATTTTTGTAATACGCCGAGTCCCCCTCCTGCTCAGCTCCAGGAAGAGATTCTGCTGTAGCACAAACCCCTCCACCCCCCCATCGGGAAATACATTTGGGAGCGGTGCTAAGATAAGAAAAGCGCTTTCTGAGGAGGAGTTTCTTGATTAAGTGTCGCTCCAAAACGCACCAACGCTGACAGATTTCTTCAGATTGTCTCATCAGGTAGTTGGACAGAGCTGCTCATGCACTGAGGGCAGAGGGTAACGCAGCGCTCAGAGCAGCAGGTGGAGTGAAGGAGAGGAGGAGCTGAGCAGAAGAGAAATGATCTGGGTCACTATCAGTAAACAAGTTTGTTCTTTCTGGGCAAAAAATGGACCAGAGTGTCAAAACAACGTTGGCATTTCTGCACCTGAACAGCTGTGGAAAACCCCCCAGATTTTCTCTAAAAGTTACTTCAACTACAAACTAATTCATTGGGATTTTGTGCACAGAGATGGCATGTTTTAAGTATGTAGATATGATGGATGGATGTCTATATAGGGCTGGGCAATATGGCCAAAATGTCAAATCCCAATAACGATAAACATGCGGAACCTAGAACACGCCCTGGTGAATCTCCTCCTCCACCGTGGCCCGACATGCATCATATAAATCAGGTCACATGACTTTAGTCATGTGTTTTCAGCTGGACATTTCATATCTCGGTTCGAGTATAACTCACAAAAGTCACGTTTCTCCAGCGTGTAGACCGGACCCAGATCTTTACAGACGTCAGCCACAGCAGTGATCTCCTTCCATCTGCAGGAGCGCCATGGTGTGCCTGTTGCAGTGTCGGGGGGGGTGCTGTGTCTGTAACTCGGTGTGGCGCTCTGTCTGACGGCGGCACAGATCGTACAAAGTGCTACATTAGCCTACAAATATGATCATTGTGGTACGTCTGGCAACACTGTGTGTGTCCATGTGTCTGATGTGGCTCTTTGCGGTAACACAGTAAAAACAGTGTGGCTTGTTGTGGTCTCACTGTAAAATGGTGCTGGGACCGGGAGCCAGCAAACTTTACAAACTGCCGTCTGCTTCACGTCGATTTAAACCACATCCATGCAACAGACGTGGAAAAAACATAATTTTACCATAACGAGTCCATGACCAGGAGCTCCATGTAAAACTAACTGAATGTGTTTACATTTACCTTTATCATACAAGGAAAGTCAAATATTGTTGTGTGCATGTATTCATTGTGTGTGTGTGTAAATCATCACCTGTGTAAGGTGATGAAACCTTGGAAGTGCTTGAATTGGATTTAGGCTTATGAGTGTGAACCCTGTATAAGCTATACTAATGTAAAATAATAATATAATATAAATGTATAAAATGTTTTACTGAAACATTAAAAGATTTTTAGTTTGTTTTTCCTGTTACGTTTGGGTTGGTGCTTTTTACGATATCGGGACGACAATGTGTTCTTCCAAGAAGTTCTGGAGGACCGATCTGCCAAAACGGATAATAAATGAGGAAATACATTTGAAAAGGGGAAATGTTAAATATTTTTTACAGTTGAGATCTGATCTGTTTTAAACGTTTGATTCTTTGAGCTGTGTGTTTAGTTCAAACCCTCTCAGAAGGTAGAGTCTCCTCCGTCATGGTGACATTGTATCAGAGCTCAGGTTTTTCTCTTCTCTTTCACACCTCCTACATATAAATCTCCATGCCAAAGCCCTCTGCCGCTCACTGCGGAAGTAAGGTGTTTTCACACAGCAGCTGTTTATCGGAGGCTTATTTGACTTCCTGTATGAAGTTTATAATGTAGAAAGGAAGTAAAGTTTATTTATATAGCGCCTTTCACAGAAATACTGTACAAAACATTGAAAATAAAAACAAAACTGAGATTTGGGGGTATCAGCAAATTATGAGACTTTGTGGGACATTGTCTGTCTTATGGTCAAAAAACTGTTGGCCTTTTTCCCATCACTGCTCACAGTTCTGGTTTTTTGTTAATCTTTGTCAGTTCAGGTGCTTAAAGAAAATGATTATAAGATGTTTCCTGGATTTCAGGTAAGATTTATCCCAGCCGTGATGAGTATGAAGCCCACCAGGAGAGAGTTTTGGCTCGCATCAGCAAACACAACAATCAGCAGGCCTTGTCCCACAGCATAGAAGAGGGGCTGAAGATACAGGCCATGACCAGGTAATGCCCCAACATCACACTGATATAAAACCTGATATAAATACCCTACTGCTGAAACCTGATGTTTTACTGTCAGACTGCAGCGTGGGAAGAGGCACACGGTTGAGAATGGTAGCGGGGCTGAAGACAACGGAGACTCCTCCCACTGCAGCAACGCATCAGTCCACAGTAACCAGGTGAGTTCTGGTGTTAAGGCAAGCTGACTTAAAACAATGCCGTAGTGCCACGGTCAAAGGTCACACACATTCAGGGTTCCAAAATCAGAATTCAGATGGGATGTTTGTATTTTGGTTCCCCAGGAGGCAGGCCCAAGCATCAAGCGCACAAAAACCAGCGATGACAGCGGTTTGGACATGGATAATACTGCTGAGAACGGGGGCGGGGACTCCGTCATAGATGGCGGTGCCAGTGAAATAGAGCTGGTGTTCAGGCCACACCCCACCCTGATGGAGAAGGACGATGGTCACAACAGGTAGTCACACGGACATTTGTTCACATCAGCTGAGAGATTGGTTTTATTTAGAAATGTCAAATTCTAATAAATCCAATCTGATGTGTTAATGTGTGCCAGAATGTAAGTTTGGTGAATATCACCTTCTGCCAAAAGACTTCAAAAGACATCTACAGCTGAATAACTTATGGAGACAACTCAATTCAAGATGGCTGCCACAGCTAATCGACATCAACAATTTTGTTACTTTTTTCCTAAAATTTGGTGTGTTGGTAGATTATAGACAACACGCTGTGATCACCAACTTTTCATCTTGGTTCAAACGGTCATTTTTAAAGAGATGTTTGGCTGAAGTGCGTTCAGTTATTTATCTAAAGTAAAGACCACACCCACCAGTGACATCACTCAAAGTGGGAGGAGTCTGTAGAAATGGGATTAAGTCCTCTGACTAGAGGCTAATTTTCAGTTAATTCTCAAACATTCATACTGATGTGCTAGAATTCCATACCACCTGTTAGTAAACCTCTACAGTTTGTTTCAATTGAAAAACATCTGAATTACTATGCTACTATATGCGCTGCTGGTTCTGCATCACGCCAACTAGGGCTGGGCGATATGACGAAATACTTCGTCTGAACAATAGAAAATGTCTTCATATACAGCTCTGTCGTTTACACCACAGTTAGGGGTTTTACGGCCTTATGGCGTGCCCATTCACGCTGCAAAAGATAAACAAACATGGAGTAAAACAGTAGCAGACGCGGTCTAGATCAAGGTCAACAAGATGACCAGCTAACACAAACCGAGGAGTTTGTACCTAAAAGAGGTAACTTTGTCACATGAATGTGGTTTAAATTAAGGATGCTCCGATGCCGATACCAGCATCGGGTATCGGGCCGATACTAAGCTCGTGTACTCGTACTCATAAACGTAACCTGATACTTAGCTTAGCTCTCCATTAACCTGATGCGCACACCAGCTGCTAACCAGAGCTCACTCTGTAGCAGATGGCACTAACTTACTTGTGTTGTAGTAGTATTTAGTAGTTGTAGTAGTAGTAGTAGTAGTAGTAGTAGTTGTGATTTGGGTTAGGGTTTAGGGGTTAGTATACACGCTCTGAATCCTCAGTCCTGACGTCTGGTTCAGTAAAGTTCCAGTAGTCCATTCATACAGTAATGCTGATTGGATTTCCATAGCGTTAGCATGTTTAGCTTAGCCGCTAACATTTTGCTAACATAAAACAGTAAACAACAGAAGAATCCAGCAGAGCTGATTGAAGCTTCTATCAACCACTGCTTCAGAATAAGGCAGAGGCTTAAAGAGACACCGGTTTGGTTCTAATCAGCTGATGGAAAGTGTTTTTCAGCCGAAATAGTTCAGTGCCTGTATGGCAAGCTGCTCTATCATATAATCAAATAAACTTTGAAATCTCTGCGGCAGGTCATTTGTGTTTTTATTTATCTAAAAGTCATTTTCCCACATTAGAATCAGCTAGCTGAGATTTAGTCTGGGGGTTTTAATTTTAATTTATTTCGTTTTTCCACATCAGGAGATGTTACTCAGTCTGTTTGACTTTATGTTGCATCCAGTCCAGGTCAGATTAACCGAAGCAGTCAGTCCTTTTATAAAATACTTTCTAACTCAGAGAGAAATCTTTCTGGTGTTGACCTAAGTTTTAGTTTGACCCCTGACCTTTAGGACTCTGTTTACAGTTAGGATTGGATGGAAAAACAGACAAATGTGACTTTTATTTTAATTTAATTTAATTTTTTCTGTTGGACAAAACCACAATTTAGTATTAGTACTCGTATCAGTACTCAGTATTGGCAAGTACTCAAATGTAAGTACTCGTACTCGGTTAGGAACAATTTGTATCGGAACATCCCTAGTTTAAATATAAAAAGACTGATGTGGACCAGACAACAGTTGTTTAAGTTTGATGTATTTATCACCTGTGCAAGAACTATGACAAAGAATACAGAGACGGCCAGCGAGCTAAAGCTGCATCTTGTGTTGTGTAAGCGCACATAACAAACTCCAGATGCAGACGCTGCCACAGGCTTCTACCCACGGCACGCCATATCGCCATTACGGTTGCCAAGCACAAGATATGGTTCCAATATACACGGTGGAGAAATGTGGATTGTGTGAGTTGGTGCAAACACTCAATTCGAGATACAAATTGCCCAGCCAGAAACAAACTAAAGTCGTGTTAGCTGATGTATGTGATGCATGTCAGACCAAAGTGGAGGTGCAGGGTAACAAGGGGAGGTCCTATGCTATGTATGTTTGTCGTTATCAGGATATAAAATGAGCTACATTGGGATTTAGTCTTTTTCACTGTCATAACTCATCTTTACTGTCTGGTTTAGGAACATTTCCAGAGAACTGGCGATTCATGGCCGATCAGGCGGAGTGGTACGGTGGCTGTGGCATGTACAGTAGTGTATGTCATTTTCTGGCTGAAACAAACAAAACAAATGGTCTCATTTTAAATTGTAGTTTTACAAATGGGTGCTATGGCATTCTAACGCATAGTTAATAGAATAGTTAATTAAAATATTTGAAAATTTTGATTGCAAAAAATCCTGGAGGCAAAACGACTAGAAAGGAATCTTCGTTTAAACCCGGTGACTTTGTGCTGCTCGGTGGTCACGTGTTTCACTGGGACAGTTACCTGATCATTTGCAGCACAACAGCTCCACGTCAACAGCTTTACATATAGCTCAGTAGGGAGAGTGACAACCAGAGGGTCGCCGGTTCGATCCCCAGCTCCGGCTGGGTTAGATTGTCATTGTGTCCTTGGGTAAGACACTTCACCACCTTACTGTGTGAATGTTGGTGGTGGTCAGAAGGGCCGATGGTCAGAATGGCAGCCTCTCTTCTGTCAGACTGGCCCAGGGCAGCTGTGACTACAGACGTAGTTTAACCTCCACCAGAGAGTGAATAATGGAGCTTCTGTGAAGAGCTTTGGGCGTCCTGAAGGCGCTCTATAAATCCAATCCATTATTATTATTTATACAAACTGATGGATTTGTGATTAAAACTGGATTCCCTGCAGACAGAAGTCTTTACAGTGAGACCAGAATTCTCCATTTAACAACAGGAGAGAAATAAAATGACTGAAACATTTGATGGCTGCAGCTCTAATTATGACTTATGGAGTTGTTTTAAATACGTGAAAACATCTCGTGATGGGTAAAACCAAAGATCTGCTTCAGGATCTTGTTATATTACTAACGATTGAACTTCTTGTTATGTTTCAGATTGAACCAAAGTCTGGGTCTAGAACATTTCTCAGCATCAGGTGGTCTTAGTTAAAAGCTCCAGTTTATTTATTCTTTGAGGGCAGGGGCAGTTAATTAAATCTGCCGAAGGTCGACACCCCCTCCCCCTGGACCGGGACCTGGATTTTCTGCACGGTCCGGACAGAACCAGTACTAGGTCTGGATCCAAACCATGGTCTGCCTGTTAGTGACCTCTGCTTTAGGGAAGGGTGAGGTTTTAATTCTCATCCTGTGTTCTTAATGTTCGCTCAGTGGATCAGTTCACTCTAATGCTGTCCATCAGCTCAGATTCAGCCTTTATTTCTGCTGAATCCTGCTGCATTTATTTATGGGACACCAAACTAAAAACTTTGCACAAAAGTACGAGGCAAACTGCATTAAGCTGTTGTCCAAAATGCAACACACTCTATACGTGGTGCTATTTACAGAACACGATGCAGTGAGTGAGTGGACATGTCCAACAGCCTTAGACGATTCAGAAACATTCTCTGACATGTTGAATTTCTTGTTGCAGTGTGGAGTTTGTCCCCCGCTACATTAAGACATCTGGCAACGCCACAGTGGATCACCTGTCTAAATACCTGGCCGTGCGTCTGGCTCTGGAGGAGCTGAGGAGAAACGTGGAGGCCAATCCTGTTAATGTGGAGGCTGCGTCAGAGAAACAGTATACCATCTACATACCTACTGCTGGAAACCAGTTCACTGTGAGTACACTGTCGACACAAACCCACCTGAGAAGTCCGTCTTATGATTATTATATTCAAGTTAACATCATAGAGTACTTTAAAAAGTGTTGAAAAGTACAAGCTAAAATCATGTAGCAGCAGCATTACGGGGGTTTTCTGCTAAATGTAGAGTTTTTTACAGCAAAGCAGGAACATTCCTTATTACCAATCTATACAAGTATCCATTTAACTAGAAGACTAAACCAGCAGTCTGCTGCCTTTAACACATCGAACATGCTAACTATAACTCTCATGTCAGAACATTGACCTGACCAACATATGTGATGTCGTGTTGCCACAGATACCTTAAAAAAGTAATCCAATTAAAGTCACTTAGTTACTTTACTGATTACTTGATTTTAAGAGTAACTATAGCTGCTTTCATAAAACAAATTGCTGCGAACCTGAGCCGGCATCTGGAGCCTTTGGTCGTTCATCAGTGGTCAGACCGTGACGGTAATGTTGCACAATCGTGTGCGTTTCACAAAAGATTTCTCGTGGCGGTTTAAAGGAGGTATGGGGGCGGTGTTCGCGCTGTCGACGCACAGGTACAGAGACGTGAGACGGAGTGCTCGTATAAACAGACGGGCGACTTCTGCTTCAGCCAGAAGCTCCCGGATCTTGGTGTCGCTCCAGTTCGTCGTCTCCTCTGAGTGTTTACAAATGCTCAACAGCTTTCCCAAGTTTACCTGATTTATAAATACTTTCTCTGGTCGGGGTCGGATCACTTTTGCCACGTTATTAGTGACTCCTCCCTCTGTTGCACCAAGGCGTAATCTTCATTCACAGGTCCGACGTTGCGGTAATATTACTACCAAGCGTGGCGGCACGAAGGCCGCAAAATTCCTGCATCGCCATGCCGCCACGGCGCTTCATAAGACACACCGTGGCGGTAGTATTACGCTGATTTGCCGGCACGGTGTGTCTTATGAAAGCGGCTTTAGTTAGATTACAAGTTACTTTATTAGTTACATTCAGCAGCTGCTAGCAATACCCCCCCCCCACCACCACACACACACACACACACACACACACTGCCTCAATATAAAAATGACAGCATTTATACCAAAACTCACTTTATTAAAATTTGATTATTCAACAGTTACGTTATTTACCGTATTGACCCAAATATCAGACGAGGTTTTTTCATTGAAAAAAATGTGAAAGGGGGGGGGGGGTCGTCTTATAATCGCATCCTAGTTTTTTTGGGGTCATTACACAACCAAACCAGCAGAGGGCGCAGGCTTCTGATCAAAGCGGCAGCAACAGGAAGCAGCTCAGACCGCGACTGGTCCTGGTTCTGGACCAGCTCAAAGTTACAGGCCCACTGGGGGTTAAAAGTCCCGATGACCAGCTCAGCCAGGTTCACTTCCAGGACCTGGGAAGGAGCTTTCAGCGAAGGGCTTGGACTGTGGTCAGGTGAGGACTCAGAGGCTCACATCACACGTCTCCTCCCTCGTCGTTACCCGACTCACGTAGTCGAGAAGAGAAGACGTTTAGTCACCTGTCTGTTTACTTCGGGCACTCCAGTCTCACGTCTCCACTGCGCCACAAAAAACACACACAGAAAGGGAGGGAGGGAGGGAGACTGAGAGCGCGATGGAGAGAGAGTGATAGATAGAGAGAGAGATTTAACTGAACTTTTTTCTTGTTTTTTCCAGTTGAACTGAATTAAAACTGAAATCTGTCACCACGATGGAGAACGTTAACCCCTGATTAATAGGCAAATATTGAAGCAGTCTGTAATAATAACAACGGTATTATTTAAATGATTTGCTCTAAATAAAAATAGTTTCTTTAAAAAGTGAATTTAGTCTTTTTCTGAAGACTAGTCTTGAGGGGGGGGGTTGTCTTATAATCGGGGTCGTCCTGTATTCGGGTCAGTACGGTACTTTCTACACCGGGTGCCCAAGTCCAGTCCTTGAGAGTTACTATCCTGGAACTTTTAGGTCCCTGCTCCAACACACCTGATAGAATCTGTCACATGTATCAACAGTGAGAGTAAAATACTTTTCAGAAGGACGAGTTGTTTTTAGATAAATGGAGACAAAAACGACTCGACTAACAAACATTTTATTACACATTTAAGTAAAAACACAATGCAACTGATTCCATTATGAATAAATAAGTGTTAGCGCCTTCACTCCATTATGGGGCATGTGGCCATATTTGATCACTTGAATTAAGTATTGATTTGCAGCTCATAGCGTACATGTGAAACTTTGACAGAAACGTTTTAAAAACAAAAGAAAAATGTCATTTAAATAAATTTAATAAGATAAAAAGGAAACTAAATAGCTACATAAAATACATAATACATAAAATAGATTCCACTAAATAACAAGAGAAAATAAATTTCAAAGAGAAAAAATGACTTTCAAAAGTTAAAAATGTCAGATGTTTAAAAACAGAAACTTTGATTTATTTAAAGTTAAAAAGTGCAAAATGTTTTAACAAATTAATCAAATATGTTTTAATTGTTGGGGGGGGGGGGGGGG
>SSNR01000708.1:154384-164796 GCA_006937965.1 Callopanchax toddi | reverse complement strand
GAATTGGCCCTCTGGAGCCGCTTGCTGTGTTCCTCCTGGCCTGCGTCTCGGCTCTCTTTGGGTTTGGATGAAGAAACGTTGCTGGAGGCTCCATCGGCAACGAATGAGCTGCTCGAGTGTCTCCTCAGACCTTCTCCAAACATCTGCTCCGGGATGGAGCGGCTCCGGCTCACTGAGGTCTTCTGAGGGCGGCTGCTGTTGGAGTACCTGGACCGGAGTTCATGAACTTTGGGCCAGTTGAAGCCCTCGATGATCGGAGAAGGGCTGAGGGGGCTGCGAGACGGAGCCCGGCCTGGGGAGAGGCCCCTGGACCTGCAGACCAGGCCGACGGCTGGAAACCGGACGTCTTCCACCGGGCTTAGAGGCAGAGAGGTGGCCTGGTTGGGTGGATCCAGGGACAGAGTCAGGTTGGGTTTACCTGCAGGAGATGGATCCAAACATCAGTTTAAACCTGAACAGAGGTGCAGCTAAAGCTCAACACTTACTGGTTCTGATTTATATCCTGTATAAAAAGTGTGAGAACAACCAGGTCACCATGGTAACCAACAGCAGCTCGTTTAGTATCAAGGTTTCGTGGATTTACCTGGATTCTCCTTCTCCTCCACCACGCAGGCCAAGCCCTTTTTGCCGAAGGGGGCGATCTGGCTTCGCAGTCGGATGGTGGGCTTGGTGGTTTTGATCAGCTGAGAAATATTTCCAAACTGAGAAAGTTGGTGTCAAAACCTGAACAGGAAATGGTTCTTCATGCTTTGATCTCCTCCCGTCTAGATGACTGTAACACACTTTTCACATGTTTGAACCAAAAAGCCCTTTATGGCCTTCAGCTGGTCCAGAACTCTGCAGCGAGGCTCCTCACTGGAGCAAACAGGAAAGATGACATCACTCCTATTCTGAGGTCTCTGATTGGTTACCTGTTAAATGTAGAGTTCATTTTAAAATCCTGACTCTAACTTTCAGGGCCCTACATGGTCAAGCTCCTCTTTATGTTACTGACCTGATAAAGACCTACGCTCCAACCTGAGTCCTCAGGTCCACAGACCAGAATCTACTAACAGTTCCAACCTGAGTCCTCAGGTCCACAGACCAGAATCTACTAACAGTTCCAACCTGAGTCCTCAGGTCCACAGACCAGAATCTACTAACAGTTCCAAGGACCAGATTTAAAGTCCAGGTGATCTCTCCTTCCAGTCTGTTGCACCTCGACTGTGGAATGACCTTCCTTTAGTCTGACGCTGTATAGACAGTCTGGACTCCTTTAAAAAGCAGCTGAAGACCCAATTATTCAAAACTGCTTTAAAATAACTCTTTTATGTTCTCTTGTTGTTGTTTAATGATTTTGATTTGTAATGATATTTTGTTTGTTTTATTGATTTTATTTGTTTTTATCATGTTTGATTCTGTTTTCTGTGAAAGGTGCTCTAGAAATAAACTTTACTTACTTACTTACTTACTTACGATGTTTCATTCCTTTTGATTGCTGCCATCCCCTCCCTGAGGATCACTGCTCCTGTTACCTGTGAGTTCATAATGTCCTGACCCGATGAAGCAACCGAGCAGCTCCAGGACCACTAGAACAGGTATTGTCACAGTGAATAAACACACTGAAGGTCTACCCAACCAGAAGTCAGGGTGAATGGCTCTGTTTTCTAAGTCATGGACTCCAAAGCACTTTTTACTAATCAGTTACTCACGTTCTGAAGATCCTGGTCTACTGAAGATACTGGGACCACAGCTCTCCATGGTGGTCCTCATAGAAAGCTCAGTGTTAAACCCTACCTCACAGGCTCTTCTGGGTCTTAAACTGGACCTGACCTGGCTGTTGTTCCACCAGCCTCTGGATCATGAACTTCCTGACAGACCACACTCAGAGCGGGCACTACTTCTCCACAGCAGCAGTGAGGTTCTGTCAGAGGGGCTGGGACCTTCTTCAGGCATGGAGACAATACGCTGCTCATACCAAGGAACTCACAGGACTACAGAAAGGCAAAAACATTTCTTTCAACTCGTGGACAAGGTCACCTGGGGTCAAACACTGAGTCTAATAAATCCAAGTTGGGATGAAAAACAGAAACATTTCATTTGATTTATTTATAATATTCTGTCGTTCTTGTACTGAAACATATTTGTTACCTCCTTCAATTAAGTTTTACTTCACTAAAACTTTACTACTACTTATTTAGTACTACTGTCAATCAGATGCAGGCCTGTTGGTGAGGTAGACCCTGATCCATGCGGTCAGGTTTCATCCTCTCCTGCAGTCGAGATGCTGGATGGTGTTAAAAGCTCTTGAAAAGTCCAAAACGCCCTCACAGCTTTTAGGTGTCTCCAGATGAGTCAGCAGGTCGATGTCCTCCAGACCTCCACCCTATGTTTATGGTTCTCTATGATTCATCTCATCCCATCTAGACTACTCCAAGTCTGAATAAAACGTCATTAGACTGGTTACAGGTGGTCTAGTTAAATCCACCCATGTCACCTGTCACTACACCAGCTTCACTGGCTGCCCATAAACTCCAGAGGTCAAGTCAAACTCCTGCTGCTGCTTTACTGGGCTCTAGAAGATCCAGACCCACCTACATCAGTGATCTTCTGCAGCCACACGCAGGTCCCTGAGGTCTGGAGACCAGAGCCTCCTGGTTGTGGGGCATAGTGGGGTAAGTGGAGCCATTTTTACTGTGAAGTCCTCTTAGCAAGGGAAAGAGACTCAGAACTTCTACTGTTATGTCTGGATGTGTCCTGTCAGTGGAAATGCTAAGAATGCATCCATGACAGAAGTCAAACATAATATGACTTCTTTATAAAAGTGGTTATATGGCATTCTCCAACCACTGGGGGTGTGTGTGTGTGTGTGTGTGTGTGTGTGTGTAGCTCAGGTAACCAATCAGTGACCACTGAGGCTAACCCTCAAATCCACGGTTCTTTGGATTCAGGCCATGGAACTGGTGAGTACGTAGTTTGATTTGGTCCTCTGTCCTGTCCTGTGCTGTCCTCCTGTCTGTACCCTACTGGGGGACTGACTCAGAGCGAGAGGGGCCGTCTTCCATATGTGGGACCAGGGTTCAAACACTGACCCAGCCATGTGTGGAAGTATCAGACACCAAACCGGCTGCCCTCAGAGACGGTTCTGATGCAGGGAAATGAGTCCACTACGTTGTACTGAGGTATTCATGGATGTAGCCACAAAGTTAGAAGTGGAACCACTGGTTCAGTTTACCCCACAGCTAACATTTTATTAAAAACTACATACAGTAGCTCAGCAATTCAAGCTAATCTTTTTGTAATTGGTTCACATGGTTCAATGTGCTGGAAAGTCATCAGTGTGTATGGGACACATTTTTAGAGCAGTGCTTTCATGTAATCATTAGAGCTGAAATGTCAAAAATGAACTTTGACAAGCAAAAATCAGAAAACAAACTTCACACACGTTCCCACGTGATTCTCTCAATCACAGGGCAGCAGGACGGAGAATGGATGGTCACCTGACAACAAAGGTGTTGTCTAGATACAGCATCAGGTGACTGCTGTGTCCCCAGACTCTGGACCTCTGTCCCCTGAGACCAGAGGAAACGAGCTGTTCATGAACTCTACTGCTCTGCTAGTCATCCTGTGAAGAAACGCTCTGTCTGTGTACATAGATGTATAACATAGATGTATAACATAGATGTAGAATATAGATGTATGACATAGATGTAGGCTGCATGGTGGCGCAGTGGTTAGCACTGTTGCCTCGCAGCAAGGAGGTCGTGGGTTCGCGTCCCGGCTCTGCGGCCTCTCTGCGTGGAGTTTGCATGTTCTCCCCGTGCGTGCGTGGGTTTCCTCCGGGTACTCCGGTTTCCTCCCACAGTCCAAAGACATGACTGTCAGGCTAATTGGGCTGGTAAATTGTCCTTAGGTGTGAGTGGGTGTGTGGTTGTTTGTCTCGTTCGTCTCTGTGTGGCCCTGCGATGGACTGGCGACCCGTCCAGGGTGTCCCCCGCCTCTCGCCCCTTGACCGCTGGAGATAGGCACCAGCTGCCCCGCGACCCTCTGTGGAGGAATAAGCGGCTACAGAAAATGGATGGATGGATGGATATAGATGTAGAATATAGATGTATAACATAGATGTAGAATATAGATGTATAACATAGATGTATAACATAGATATAGAATATAGATGTATAACATAGATGTAGAATATAGATGTATAACATAGATGTATAATATAGATGTATAACATAGATGTATAACATAGATGTACAATATAGATGTATAACATAGATGTATAATATAGATGTATAACATAGATGTATAATATAGATGTATAATATAGATGTATAACATAGATGTATAATATAGATGTATAATATAGATGTATAACATAGATGTAGAATATAGATGTATAATATAGATGTATAATATAGACGTATAATATAGACGTATAACATAGATGTAGAATATAGATGTATAACATAGATGTATAACAGATGTATAATATAGATGTATAACATAGATGTGTAATATAGATGTATAATATAGATGTATAACATAGATGTATAACATAGATGTAGAATATAGATGTATAACATAGATGTATAATATCATAATATAGATGTATAATATAGATGTATAATATAGATGTATAACATAGATGTATAATATAGATGTATAACATAGATGTATAATATAGATGTATAACATAGATGTATAATATAGATGTATAATATAGATGTATAACATAGATGTATAATATAGATGTATAATATAGACGTATAATATAGACGTATAACATAGATGTAGAATATAGATGTAGAATATAGATGTATAATATAGATGTATAACATAGATGTAGAATATAGATTTATAATATAGATGTATAACATAGATGTATAACATAGATGTATAACAGATGTATAATATAGATGTATAACATAGATGTGTAATATAGATGTATAATATAGATGTATAACATAGATGTATAACATAGATGTATAACATAGATGTAGAATATAGATGTATAACATAGATGTATAATATCATAATATAGATGTATAATATAGATGTATAACATAGATGTATAACATAGATGTATAATATAGATGTATAACATAGTTGTATAACATAGATGTATAACATAGATGTAGAATATAGATGTTTAATATAGATGTATAACATAAATGTATAATATAGATGTATAACATAGATGTATAATATAGATGTATAACATAGATGTATAATATAGATGTATAACATAAATGTATAATATAGATGTATAACATAGATGTATAATATAGATGTATAACATAGATGTATAATATAGATGTATATCATAGATGTATAACATAGATGTATAACATAGATGTATAACATAGATGTATAACAGATGTAGAATATAGATGTATCACATAGATGTATAATATAGATGTATAACATAGATGTATAATATAGAAGTATAACATAGATGTATAATATAGATGTATAACATAGATGTATAACATAGATGTATAATATAGATGTATAACATAGATGTAGAATATAGATGTAGAATATAGATGTATAATATAGATGTATAACATAGATGTATAATATAGATGTATAACATAGATGTAGAATATAGATGTAGAATATAGATGTAGAATATAGAAAACAGTCGGCTAGAACCGCCAGAAACAGTTCGAACCTCCTCAACACCGGAAGCAGCACCCCCCCACGCCCTTTTCCGCTCCTCTCCTCCCTCTCTCTCTCCCACACACACGCTCCGCCCCCATTTCCATAGCAACCGCTCCCTGCAGCTCCCAGGCTCTGAACTGCTCTCATCACATAAAACAACACATTAGCTCACAAACTTCCAATGTAAACTCAGAATACAACACAGAACATAACCAGTCCTATCACTGGGCTTTATGCTGAATGTCACATGACCAAACCGGAAAATGTGACGACGGACTTCCGGCTTCCACTACCCTCGCTAACGCTAACAGTTTTGTCTAGCACTTATGAAGAAAAACAACAGCAAATATTTGATTCAACATGAGTTCAACGCATGGAACTAAATATGTGAAGCGGGGTTTTTGCTGTGTACCGCAGCGCCCTACGTCTGCAGTGAGTTTCCATCATTTCCCAAGAGATGACTCGTTAAAGGTATGGATACACAACGTGAGGCGTGAAAATCTAATAATCAAGAAGACCACTACTGTCTGCAGTAGACATTTCGTGTCCACTGATATCATCCAAGGTGGGCGACGGCGCTTGATAGAGGGGGCAGTACCTGTACTTTTCACCTGGAAGCCGGCAGCTAGACCACGTGTCTGGGAGAGGACTACAGGAGGACATGGATGTTGATGTTGGACCAGAACCAGCAGCTTTAGGTTCAGCACACGAAATGATAGAGGCTCAGCAGCTGGAGGTAGAGGAGCTGAGGAGGAGACTGGAGCGGTCATTTGGGTTGGAAAGGTTCTCATCATCAGACGATGACGTCAGATTCTACACAGGTGTGTAATATTAACAACTTGCAGACTTACCTAGATTGTCATATTTTAATAAACTGATTATATAACCATGTTTTATCAGGTAATAGAATAGAGCTATTAATAATAATAAAGAATAATAGAATAGAGCTATTAATAATAATAAAGAATAATAGAATAGAGCTATTAATAATAGAATAATAGAATAGAGATTATGTATTTTTGCATATTTAATTACCTGACTAGATTAATCAAGGGTATACATTTACAGGTAATAATGACATTTTTTCACTTTAAGGTTTGCCAGTTACCGCCACCTACTGACATTTTGGCATCACATTGAACCTGCAACAAAGAGGCTTGTGCTGCTGTACAGTCGAAAAGCACGTATAGTCTATACTCGTTTTTTAATTACATTTTTAACAATCTGCAAGTATGTACTAAAGAAGACTTTTAATTAAGTAGTTTTTTTTTTATTTACCACTAAGTCTTGTCTCCCTGCTCACTCCACCTGTTCTTGGTGTACCCGTCTCTTGGTCTGAAGGAGAAGATCGAGGTGACCGGTTCAACATTCATCAGTCCACTGTCAGCAGGATCATCAAAACCTGCGTTCATTTTTTGTACACTTTACTTGGTGCAGTTGGAATATGGATGTCTTCTGAAGTGATTAAAGCTACAATGCCCAGTGTTTTTGGAAAGTACTCTGACACCCAAGTCATTATTGACTGTACAGACTCCTACAGAGTGAGATGTTTTCATCATACAAATCCCACTCTACCCTGAAAGGAGTGGTCGGTGTGTCACCACATGGTGCCATTACTTTTGTTTCCTCACTGTATTCTGGTTCTATTAGTGATAAAGAATTGTTTAAGCAATCTGGCATTATTCCACTTCTAGATAAAGATATGGCTGTTACGGTGGATAAGGGATTCAGAATAGATGACCTGGTGCCCTGCAAAGTCTACAGACCACCGTTTCTCAGTAAAAACTCACAGTTAACACATGATGAAGTGCTGGCCACTCAGTACATTGCACGTTTAAGGATCCATGTGGAAAGGGCAATTAGACGCATCAAGGAGAACAAAATCTTTGACTCCATCATCCCTCTAACCATTGCTGGCAGTATCAACCAGCTTTTTGCAGTAGCCTGTCTTCTGAGTAACTATCAAAACAAACCCCTGGTCAAAGCTTGGGTTAAGGAACTGACTGACAGTTCATCTGCACACGAGGTGATCAGAAAGCTCCGGGGTTCCCAAATCCAGTCCTTGAGAGCTCCTATCCTTCAACATTTAGATGGATCCCTTCTCCAACACACCGCTGGTGAGGGAATTTAGCCTTTTGGTTCAGGTGTGTTGGAGCAGAGATGCATCTAAAAGTTGAAGGATAGTAGTTCTTAAGAACTGGACCTGGGTACCCCTGAGAAAGCTCCTCAGGTAAAGTGGGCGCCCAGAGGCTACCAGTCCTCTGACTGCAGCAGCCACAGGCTTGTATTGGTGGTGGCAGCTGACGTGAGAGGACGCTGGCGCGTTTGGCTGCCGCTTCTCCATCCGACTAAAAGTTTAAGTTGTTTTGCTGCTTTTCCTACCTGATTTTGGTGCAGTGTCACCCCCAGACCATATATTTTTAAGTCTTTTTAGTTTTTTAAGCCTTTTTTAGCCTTTTAAGTCTTTTTTTTCGGCGTGGTTTCTCTCCAACGCCCGTGTGAAGCTACCTCACCTCACTCCGCCGAGGCCAGTCCGGACCACGCATCGAGCCTCTCACCTGTGATGCTGTGGCTGGCTTGTCTCCTGGCCCCTCTGTGGCCTCCATTCTCCGCTATCCTGCCGTCCATGGCCCCACGGTACGCACCCTTGCAGCTCCTTCGGCTCAACCACCGTGCACCTCCATCTACGGACCTCCTCACTACAATCTCACAGCATGGACTTCTCCGACGTCGCCCCTACATCCACAGAGGCTCCCGTCGCAAGTTTGTCTACAACTTCTCATCTGATAACCGCATCCCCATGCTCTGGTCCGACCGTAGCTCCCGCTCCTCCATTCAACGGCTCCAAAACATCTGTCTACGTCATCCGAGCTCTGGTCACATGACCCATAATAGCGTCCTGCTTGTGCCGACTTCCGCCCCAAGGACTTCAGAACAAAAGCACCTCAAATCTGCCCTACTCAACACCAGGTCTCTCAATAACAAAAGCCAAATATTGCACGAATTCATAACAGACAATGAACTGGACTTTCTCTCTCTCACTGAGACTTGGCACAAACCCATGGACTATTTCACATTAAACCAGACCACCCCCACAGGATACTGCAATTTGGATAAACCCCGCTCAGAAGGCCAGGGTGGGGACATCGCCGTCAACCATCGCGAGGACCTCACCCTGCGCCCCATCTCCATACCCCCTGCTCCATCCTTTGAACACCTGGTCTTCAGACTTCCCGGATCTCAATCACTAATAGTCGCCATAATATACCGCCTCTCCAAAACGACTCAAACCTTTCTTTCAGACTTCAGTGAATTTTTTACTCAGCTCTCCTCCATCTCACCTTCTGTTCTCCTCCTAGGGGACTTCAACATCCATGTTGACTCTCCCACATCTAAGCTCACATCCGATTTTTTGGACATTTTAAACTGCTTCAATCTGACTCAACACATAAACTCCCCCACACACAGACAAGGACATATCTTGGACCTGGTCTGTACTTCATCCTCCCTGACTATTCAGAACCTCTCACTAACCGACCTGACCATCTCCGACCACATGGCCATAACCATGGACCTGAACATTCCCATCCCCCAGCCCAAACAACAACAACGTACAATAACCATCCGAAATCTAAAGTCTCTGTCTCCTACCACTCTCTCATCCTCCATATCTGATGCTGTCTCCAGTTCCCTGCTCCCTCCTGACCCCACAACCTCTGACCTTGTTGACCTCTACAACCACACTCTCTCCACCTGCCTGAATCAGCTAGCCCCCCCTAAGACACTAACCGTATCCTTCTCCCAGTCTGCTCCTTGGTACACCCCGGAACTCCACGCTCTGAAGAAAAAATGACGACAACTGGAACACCTATATAAAAAAACCGGTCTCACTGTTCACAGTCAAATCCTCAAACACCACGCCACAATGTACAAAACAGCCTGCAGTAACGCCCGCTCCAAGTTCTACTCCGACATAATCCACTCCAACTCCTCCAACCCCCGCACCTTATTCTCTGTTTTCAGTAAATTATCCCGACCTAAGGACAACACCACCACCACCTTCACACCGCTCAAATGTAACGACTTCCTGACCCACTTCCATTCTAAAATTAAATCCATTCACAGCCAGCTTGCCTCCTCTCCGTCTGCCTGCTCTACCTCAGAACCCAAACTCAGTCCATCACTTACACACAGTTTTTCTACCTTCACACCTCTCATCCCATCCAACACTACCAAGCTCCTCTCCTCCATGAAATCCACCACCTGTCATCTGGACCCCATCCCATCCCCCCTTATCAAAGCATGTCTCCCTGCTGTCAGCCCTCTCATCACCGACATCATAAACACCTCCCTCACCACTGAATCTGTCCCGCCGTCTCTCAAACTCGCCTCCATCACTCCCATCCTGAAGAAACCCGGTCTGAACCCAGACATTATGGACAATTTCAGACCCATCTCCAACCTCCCACTACTCTGTAGACCAGCTCTGGCTGGGTTAGATTGTCGTTGTGTCCTTGGGCAAGACACTTCACCCACCTTACTGTGTGAATGTGAGTGTGACTGTGTGTGAATGTTGGTGGTGGTCAGAAGGGCCGATGGTCAGAATGGCAGCCTCTCTTCTGTCAGTCTGCCCCAGGGCAGCTGTGGCTACAGACGTCTGTCGTAGTTTACCACCACCGGTGAGAATGACTGTGTGAATGAATGATGCAACTCTGTAAAGCGTCTTTGAGTGACCTAGAAAAGCGCTATATAAAACTGTGATGCAT
>SSNR01000708.1:121635-153873 GCA_006937965.1 Callopanchax toddi | reverse complement strand
AAAACTGAACTCATCATCACTGGTCCCAAATCCCTCTTATCCTCTGCTCTAAACATCTCCCTCCTAATCGACGTCACACAGTCACACCCTCCTCTACAGTTTGCAATCTCTGCGTCATCTTTGACTCCTCCCTCTCCTTCAGATCTCACATCAGTAACATCACCAGGACATCGTTCTTCCACCTCCGTAACATCGCCCGTCTCCGCCCATCCCTCTCTCACTCCACTGCTCAAATACTCATCTCTGCCTTCATTACCTCCAGACTGGACTACTGTAACAGCATCCTCTACGACTTCCTTCCACGGCCGTACACAAACTACAGTACATCCAAAACTCAGCAGCACGTCTACTCACCCACACCGCTCCAGAGACACATAACTCCTGTCCTCAAACAACTCCACTGGCTCCCAGTTCATCACCGGATTCATTACAAACTGCTCCTCATCACCTACAAATCCCTCAATAACCTGGCTCCCCCTTATCTCCCTGAACTCCTCCATCGTCGTTCTCCTACCGTCACCTCCGCTCTGCTGACTCCAGTCTCCTCTCGCCAACAAGAACTAAACATCGCACCTAGGGGGATCGAGCATTTGTCACCGCGGCCCCAACCCTTTGGAACTCTCTCCCACAAAACATCAGGATTTCCGACTCTCTCTCCACTTTCAAGTCACTGCTCAAAACCCACCTATTCAAACAGGTTTCCCTTCATCATCATCCTCACCAGCACCCTTTAACTAGCTTGCCGTCAGTGTTGTTAGATTGTGTGTGTTTATTGTGTTCATTGCTCTGTTTGTAAAGCGTCTTTGAGTGTCCGAAAAAACACTATATAAGTTTGAGGTATTATTATTATTATTATTATCTGCAGCTCATTGGCTGTTATTCTTTTTCACCTGTTGTGCTTACATGCTTAAAAATGTAACTGCTCATTTTTCAATGTAAATAGTCTTGGTTCAGCCAGGTTATACAGCAGGCCAGGTTTCAAATGATTAGAGCTGCAATGATTAATCATACTATTAACAATCAATGATTGTATATAAAATGTTATTTGATTAATTGAAACTGTGTGATGACTGATCACAGCCTCAGATGTTCTACTGTGAACAACACTGATGCTGTTTTGTCCTCTTGTGTTTACATACTGAAACGCTTATGAACTTTGATTTTTCAAATGAAAATAAATTAGAAAATATTTGCTAAAATGAAACTGTGAGTTTATTTCAAATCATGCATTAATTTTTCAAACAATCTTGATTACCTGTTATCAAGAGTTTAACGAAGACAAGACAATCAAAAGGACGCATGTTGTGAGACAAACATCTTGAACATTGAACTGCATTATTAGCAGTTCTTTCTACAGGTCACAGGACTGAAATCAAATTCATTTGCAGACAGACAGGAACTTCGACATGTAAATGTCCAAATAAAACGGGTCCACCCTCTCTCTGATGACTGCGGTGACCTTTGGGTCAACACAGACACGCTGTACCAGCATGTCTTCCTGGGAGATCACACCACTGAAGGCCAGTTCTAAGCAGTTGGCCCTGCACCTGCCAATAGTAGGAGTGGCTTTCACGGATCGACAGAGTGCCATGCTGCTTTGAAGGTATTTGCAGTCAACACAGTTCTTCACATTAGGACACTTTATTTCAACCAGTCCAAGTTTTGGCTGTGCTGACGGATCAAAAATGAAACCATCTGGTGAGGTACTAAGAGGTAGTGCTGGGTAAGGAGGGTGGGTAATACAGGCTGCTGGTCGGAGAGCACGCTCCCCTTTGTGCCAACCCTAAAGCTGTTTCCACAAGGGTCTTCTCACCACTGACTCCCATAGTTGCTGCTAGAGGTCTCTCTCTCAGATCAAAGTCTTTGTAGGGTTCACCAATCTTTAGCAACGAGAAGTCAAGTGGATCACCCACCAAGCCTTTGTACAGTGAACATCTGTAAAAAAACAAAACAATCATGCTAGTGTAATGATTTTTCATTTGCCATCGTTCTTTATTCATTTAGTCGCCTACCACAGGAGGTTATATTTATTCATTCTTAAGACAGCACTGTCTACAGTTCTAGGAAGATTGTTACTTGGCTGTTGTTCACTAATACTATACAGAATGTCAGACGATTATCTCACCTGATTCCTCCTTGCAGACTCGGTTGAGTCTTGGTCTGGTTCACTGGTCCTGGTTTCACCCCCTGAAAAAAGGATGCCACTCAAACTCAGCAATAACAAATGTGAAGGAAAATAAATACTTCTCAAGCAAATATTTAATGTATTACTTAAAAAAATTATAATAACAAAGAGCTGCATCAACCCTTTAAAGTCAGATAAATGAAATAGTAATCTAAAGATCTACTTTGTAAAAATGAATTTTATCTTATTAATAAAGCAAAAACATAAAATGTATATTATATAATTTAATAACAATATAACATAAAAAAGTGGATTTTTTCCAACTGTAGAACCACCACCAAGGGGCAGCAGAGATGTAGGGACTGAATACGCTAATAATAAGTACTAATCCTGATACTCTCTTGGCTTTAAGGTCAGAAGTAGTTTTAATGATAATTACTGACAATAACAGTAATGACAGTAACATTTATTACGGTTATACGGTATATTAAAATATACACAAAATATAAACACGTGTATAAAATATATACACATCATATATATATATATATATATATATACACACACACACACACACACGCTTTGAACAATCATAACAATGCACATGAATTGTATAGTTACTGCTGTTCTGGGCTGGTGCCACAGTTGATCAGTCTCTGTACAGGTGTGAAGACGGGAACGACCTGCAGGGTCAGTTCTGAGTAACGGGCTGTTTGAAAGAGCAAGGCGACTGTGAGGTTCCACACTGCCGTGAGGTTCCACACTACCATGAGGTTCCACACTGCCGTGAGGTTCCACACTGCCGTGAGGTTCCATACTACCGTGAGGTTCCACACTACCATGAGGTTCCACACTGCCGTGAGGTTCCACACTGCCGTGTGGTTCCACACTACCGTGTGGTTCCACACTGCCGTGTGGTTCCACACTGCCGTGTGGTTCCACACTACTGTGTGGTTCCACACTGCCGTGTGGTTCCACACTGCCGTGTGGTTCCACACTGCCGTGTGGTTCCACACTGCCGTGTGGTTCCACACTACTGTGTGGTTCCACACTGCTGTGAGGTTCCATACTACTGTGTGGTTCCACACTGCCGTGTGGTTCCACACTGCCGTGTGGTTCCACACTGCCGTGTGGTTCCACACTACTGTGTGGTTCCACACTGCCGTGTGGTTCCACACTGCCGTGTGGTTCCACACTACTGTGTGGTTCCACACTGCTGTGAGGTTCCATACTACTGTGTGGTTCCACACTGCCGTGCAGTGACACAGGAGCACCGACTGGAAATGAGAACAACAGGGTCTGAATCCCCAAGTTCTACCTGTGAAAAAGAATAAATACAATCTCATAGTTAATAATTTATAATTATGTTGACAAATTTTTTTGCAAGTAGGCAAACAATGACACTGAACTTAGAACAAGCATGAAGTGTGTACCAAGCCTCTCTGTTCTGCAGAGTACCCAAAAGGCATGAAAATATGAAATTACTTTGGTAAAAGCATAACTCATTTGAAAAAATATCATTTGAGTAAAAGTATCTTATAATACATTTAATGTCAACACTGTCAGATAAGGATGATTTCATGACAAATAAGGAGACTGTCATAATCAATATGTATTCTACTGTTTTCTTAACTTGAGAGGCTTGAGAAATACTTTCCTTGAACTGAAACCGGTGAGAACTGAACCGACCCCCCCCCCCTAACATTACTCTCAGCCTGTGTGGCATCTATCTACGGAAGCGTTGTACTGCCAAAAAAATAAAAGAGTAGAATCTCGTTATAACGAGATATAAAACTCGTTTTAACGTGATATAATTTCTCGTTATAACGAGAAAGATCACAACAGTAAAACAGCGACATCTGGCGGCCGGATGTTGGAGTTTCATCAGTACAAGACACGCAGTGAGGAGATGGAGGTCCAGATGGAGCAACTTTCTGCCTTTTTAAGAGGTCCTAACCTGTCAGAGGAACGTATTTCTGCACTGAGGAGTGACAAAGTAAGTGTTACATATAAAACACTTAGCCTACATGGAATTAGCATCGATTTAACACAGTTGTGTGTTTCTGAATGAACCTGCAGTGCAGCGGAACCGTCTATGACCGGGAATGAGAACTAGCTTTAAATCAAATTTAATTTAATTTAACTTTGATATCACATTTTTAAACCTAACATGTTCATAATGTGTACTTGTATTCTACACATTGATGGGTTAAGCTACATCAAATTACGTTTATTTACATTTTATTCAGAATCAAAACAAAGCAATCCATACAGAACATGCTAATGTTGTGATTAGCCTTCAGCTATCTGTTTATATCAGCTCCATTAATTAACCCAGTGAGTCAACAACTGACATGCTTTAATTTGTGTACCAACCAATACTGATCATGTCATTGACTGTATATTATACATGGTTTACAACATAATATTCATCATATTAATATAATATACACTATTTACATATAACTGTTTATTATATACAGTCGATAAAGGAGCAGCATGTTATATAGAGTTAATTATGAATAATACTCAGTGCATGTAGCATGCACACACTGCATAACTGTTCTTATTTTATTTGTTTCTGTATTTAATTTTCTGATGTTCATGAACTCACTCCAAAACTTAAAACAATTTCTGTGTACTTATTTGTAGACTGTCATTGCTTTTAATATTGATCTAGCCTACTCTTTGAATCACAATTCTATTCTTCTGAAAGCATANGATGATGGCAAGGCCATTAAAACATCTAATATCTTAGTGCTCGTGTCAAATTTTAGCGTAACAACCACTTGTTCAATAGCATTGCTGAGTAGGACTTTCTCATTTTTAACTAGTTCAACAGGCAAACGTTGTTTTGACCACTTGATATCTGAACGCTGACGCACTTTGACTAGGCAAATGACAACTTATCTACAGTATTGTCTCTCCAATAGAGACACATTGATTTTTTTTTCAGTTTAGTTTTGTTTTATGTTTTTATGGCACTTCCTATAAAGTGTCCAATGCCGATTTTTTGTTAATTTGTTAATTGATTTACTCCTGGTGTTTTGGCACGTGTGACAACGTGCCAAAAGAGGAGGGGATGTGAACGGAGTTCATGAACGGAGTGAATGAACAAATCAATCCTTCTCTAAAAATTTTTTTTTGGATCTGGACTGTGTCAAATGCACGTTCACTGCCTCCTGATTCCTCTGACAGCTCAGAGACTGAATTTCACAGGGAGCTGCTACGTTTGTACCCTGATTCCCCACCATTCAGATGAGAATCCTACCTTGATGCCTGAACCTTTGGGGGTAACACCGACCATCTGTGCCCTTTATGTTCACACTTTGAATGTTCATGGCAGAGCACAAGAGTGTGATCGTTATCTTCCTGAGTGCTGTGCTCAGGAGTGGCTGCATGGAGGCTGGCTGAACCCTCAGTCCTTCAGAGCAGAGACGAACCAGACTGTGTTAAGGAGTCTCCACATCCTGAGAACTAAAGGAGTTCTCCCTTTCTGCATCTCCCTTCGATGTGACACACAGAGCACGAACCTCGGCAGAGCTGTGTGTGACGACACCCTGACCCTGAAGCCCTACGGCCTATCACCGGATGTGAGTCACTGGCTCACCAACAACACCCCCCTGACACCCCACGAGACGCAAACCAGCATTCCAGGCATTCTTCGGCTGAATGTCACTGCGTTCAGAACCCACGCCGGGTCTGAACGGGCTACTCTGTACCCCACTCTCAACATCGGACTTCCCACCCAAACGGGTTTCGGAACTCCTAGTGGGCATCTCTGGCAATGCGGCTCAAAGGTGTATCTGTACCTCCCACGGGGGTGGTGCGGAGCATGTGGTCTGGTAAAGATTGTTCCCGCATCCTACGTCTTCAGTACTACATTGATGTCAAAGGGTCAGGGGGAGAACAGACGCCGGAGGAGGGAACTGAGACCTGCAAGATCCTATGTGCCCTTCTCTGGCACCAGCGGACGGAAACCACTCGTCGGAGACGGAGAGAAGGTGCTGTACTCCATATTTCCCCAGCTCGGCACAGCATCCCTGTCAACACATCTGAATGAGGTTTGGTGGACATTGGAGAACCTCACGGCCGTGCTGGATGACGTCACATCCTTCCTGACGGAAAACCCTGAGATCACTGCTCTCAGGGCCATGTCACTACAACATCAAATGGCTTTAGACCTCCTGTTTGCTGAGAAAGGGGGTCTCTGTGCTGTCGTTGGAGCTGATCATTGTTGTACATACATTCCTGACAGCCATTCAAACTGGACGGAGATCCATGACAGAGTCCAGGACATCAAAGGTTTCTTTAAGTCGAAGGAAACTACATTCTCAGCTGACCTGCTGAGCTGGTTCCATTCAGGTTCCTGGTGACAAATACTCCTGAAGTTTTTAACACCTGCACTTGTGGTTCTGATACTGTTTTGCATTTTTGTAACCTGTATAATCCCGTGTTTGAGGTCACTGGTTAACAGAATGCTAACAAACGCGTTTGTAGTACAGTATCAGATGTTGCACCTGGACGAGCTTGCAGCTGTGTGAGAAATGTTAATTCCCGTCTTTCCCAGGCCTGGACTATGAAGCTCCTTCAGAAAACGTTGGGAAACGAGTTGAAGGTTGTTGATGCTGATCCAGGTTCTGATTATGCCTCTCTGATTATTTTTTTCCTATTCTCTATTATAACCACACATATAATGATAAATTGCTTATATAATCACCACATTTTAGGCATTACAATCAGTATGACTTTTTTATGGTTTCATACATGATAAAAGAGGAGGGAGATGTCAGGGTCAAAAGTATTTATCACGTATGAAACCAAATGTTTATCGTTTGAAGCTCTTCTTTCCCAGAGTTTGAAAGTATATCATGTCTGATTGAAAGTATATCATGTTTGATTTGCAAGACTCCTCTACCTGACCCGTTTAGACAAGAACGATGTCTCCCTCTCAAGGTCTGAAGGGAGGGAGTGAGACATCTGGAGTCTTATCTGCTCTGTGATTTATCTGTATGTTTTTACTTGTGTGCTTGGGAATAAAAGTGAAGTCCGGAGGAAGACAGATCAGAAAGGTTCGGTCTTTCTCTCCGGATTACTGCGTATTAAACTCTGTTGTGTTTCCTTGACTAAACTCGGGGGGTTTCTTCATGTTGGTAAAAAGTTTAAACCTGACACCTTTCCTCAGCTTTTTGGTGGACAAGATCATCTGAAGCAAGTTTCTGAGCAAGCAGTGCAAACTTGCAAAGCACAATGTCTTCAGAGAGGACCATACACATGTGATGAGACAGTGTTTGAACTATCCTGCCTTCTGATGACAGAAAACTTTCTACATGCACCATCCTCACCAGATGAAGCAATAGAATTGTACTTATTTTTAAGAGCTTGCATATGTACAAACCTGTAAGGCTTGTCATATTAGCTTATAAAAAATAAGAAACGTATGCCCTGCGATGAACTGGTTTGCCCTGCGATGAACTGTTGACCTGTCCAGGTGACCCTGTCTCGTGCCTACAGACAGTTGGAGATAGGCACCAGTAGACCCCACAAAGAACAAGCGATCAAAAAATGGATGGATGAAAATGAAGAAAAAGTTCCCAGCTTTCATTAGCCTCTTTGTACTAAATATTTTTGTCCCTTTTACTGTCACACGCCCCTACAGGTTTCATCATGATGTACATAACTTTGAGAATTTTGTTGCTAGGTGTTACATTGTTCTAGAATCTTGTTATGTATGACATCTAATATATACTGGGATATATATTAGAATCTTAACAAGACTCAAAGCTAGCTTTACTCAATTTTCCCTGAAATGTGTATGAAATTTAAAGATGTAAACACTAATAAAAGTTAAAGTCCTTAGACTGGAAAAACAATTTGAAATTTACTTTTGCCTTGTAAAATCTATCATACAAATGCAATCAATGCTCAGCATACAGTATATTAAAAAAAACTATTTATAAAAGCAAGACTCTCCTCATAGTATTCTGTAACTGAACACTAATATTTTAGTTATAAACTGTGATTTTTTATTTTTGGAAATTATAAAATGAGCTGAAAAATAAAGTTGCACAGCTTATGATAAACATGAACGTTTTTTATTGAACAATCTGGTAAAAATCCATAACAAAAAAATCCATAACAAAATGGAGAATTTTTTCATTTTACCAAACTAACATTTTTTTCTCATAAATGTAACAATATTCAGGAATGTTACAACATCAACCTGATAAGGTAAAAACATCAAAAAGTGCATTTAACAAGTGCTCAGAAATATCCTTTTGGAAAGAGGTTCTCCTTCTCAAGAAGAAAACTAATTAGAACATTATGTATGTTTAAAAGGTGAATACATGTATCTCAAATTTGAACAGGAAAATATCTTTTCACATACAATAAAAACAATTATAAAATACGTATTTGAGGTAAATAAGGACATCATTATGCTCAATGCATTTAGATTTTTTTTTTACAATCAAATCAGAAAGGAATATAAAAGAAAAATGCCCTGTTAAAAGAAAATAAAGAAAAATCAAGTGAGGTTTAACACCTGCTTCAAACTGTTCAACTTAAAAACAATTTAACATTTACAGCATTCATTTGATCTCATGAACTTCTCTTTCGTGTTGTTGTTAATCTTTTAACTAGTTTTATTTCTCAATAACATTTTGGATCTTTTTTGATAGCAATAACAAAACCTAATAGATTTTATAATGGCACACTGCCTTTGTTTATGTTCTTGACATAATCTTGTTTTTACTTTCCTGAGTCAAATGCAAAGTTTTCTTCTGAAATATGTTACAAACAGCTAATACTTGCACCAAAACATTTTAAATTTATCGGTGAACATTTTTTCATTTAAAAACTTGCACTTTTTCAATGAAAAATATTCCAACAGGCATCTGCAGTCTTACGCAATGTCCATGACATAGCAGCTGTTGCTGCTCAGTACATTGTCGAACTCCACACGCAGCTCTGGGAAAGACAAGTATGTCCAAGGTAGCTCCAGGACTGGCCCACAGGTATGAGCAACTGGCCGTCGTGCTACTCCATCTAAAGATGTGAAGAGAACTTCAATTTTGTTAATACAAATCACATCTGAGCCAGTGGTAAATTGCAGAAACTTTCTGAGGCATGCCTGATCCAGCCCTCTGACATACTGCTGTAAGAACTGCAGGCTCTGGCTTTCAGCTTGTGTAGCGGGACTTGCATCCAATAACTTCAGAACCTTTCTTGCTGTAGGTCTCATGTTCTCATACATTTCTTGAATATTCAGTTGACTTTTGAAGGCATTTGCAAATGTTGTTCTTGCTACTTCTGACATTTTATCAAGAGCATACTTTGGCTGTTGAATGATCAGCTTATGAGCAACATTTAAAAGCATAGCTTTCAAGTTTTCTTTGTTGGGGATAGATGTAGCACCCATACGATCTAAAAAAATCAGTCAGTTCCTCATGTTCTTCACCCTGAAGATCCTCCAGCAAAGCCTTGTTCACAAGATCCCTCTCTTCTGGACTGATGTACAAGAGGAGTGACTCAAATAGTAAGTCGGGTGACACTGAGTGTTCTCCAAAAACTAATGCCACTGTGAAAGCTGGTGCAAGACGGTTAGGGAAATAGCCATGGTCCTGAAAACCCTTAACAAGGATTCATCCAACTGATTTCCATTCTTCCTCCTGCCACTTTGGGGTCAGTAATGGAACTCGCATGTCTTGTCCTTCAGCAAGACAGTCCAAAAACTCTGTCCAGAAAGCAGAATAGACATCTCTAGAGACCCCATCAGCATCTGCTCCAATTTGATCAATGAAAGTAAATTTCAAAGGGCAGGTGAGCAAGCTGGGATCTTTGAACTGTGTTATTAGTTCATCCATAAGCTTTGTTCTGTGAAGTTTAATGTGAACATTAACAATATCAAATCCTGACAGCTCGGTGTCACTGTGTGCTATGCTATATGAAGAACTCACACTAGGTGTGACACTGGAAGCAGATGGCACAGCGTTGGTAGTAAGACACTAATCATTTGGATTTTCCAGGTTAAGGGCAGCTGATGGATAACTAAGAATCACAGAGCTTCCTTCATCACTTGAAAAAACAGACAAAACAGAAGCTGGGACCACAAAAGTGGATGTAGGTTTCTCAGTGGGAGTAGATGTAGATGGTGCAGCGTTGTTTGAGAGGCTCTGGTTGACAGGATTCACAAAGGTCAGGGAAGTTGACGGCAGATTGAAACTCACAGATCCCCCTTCATCACTTGATAAAATGGGCACAGTGTCATCGAGTTGCCATGGCAGAGGTTCACCGATGTAAGGACCTATCATAACCTCAGAGGAGTTTGATGACTGTGAGAATTCATCTTCTAGTTCATTGTTCTCCACATTTTCATCTGGAATATTGATGATTTCTGTGATTTTTTATTCCTTCTTTTTCTTTGTGCACAGATAAAATCTTAACATTCCCATTTTAAGCAAGGAATACAGTTCTCCTACTGTCATGTCTTCTTCTAAAATGTCATCCTCTTGATAATCTAAAATATCAAAAGTGAAATCCTCCAGTTTTCCCTTTTTAGATCTTCCATTTGGAAAGAATAGGTCCTTTGCGACACTTAAAATGTCAGATTTTTTTGCTTCCTTTGGCAAATCTACTCTCCTTGTTCCTCCTCCATTTTTCTTGCGTTGCTGCTTTCCTTCATGTATCCATCCTAACTCAACCTTTCTTGTCTTTCTCACAGCCAACTTGTTATTCCTTAAACATGCTTTACGGTGTGTTTGAGTTGCATCAGAATCTTCCTGGTCAGGTTCCTCTGGATCTTTGTCAATTCCCATCTTTCTTCTGAGTTTTTGAAGCAGTGTCTGTCGCTGTGCATCTCTCTCACCTTTTCCTTTGTACTCAGAGCAAAATCTCCGGATGGCAATCCTGTCACCATAGATGGGAATGTAGCTGGCCAGACTGTCATCATCCATGCTTGCAACAGCTGATATGTCAATCTACAAACATGAAAAAATTATTAATTTTAAAAATATTTTAATGCTTTCAACTAAATATTAATGAACTTTACAGTGGAATGTGTGATTAAATACATTACATGGTTTCACAATCCATAATAAAATCAACATATTATGCAATCGCGTGTGTTCCTGCCAAGAACTAGCACAGATTACTTTTCTTTCTATATTTTATAGTTCAAAGTTTAAAGAAGTGTTTATCAGTGATTTTTGCAATTTTCAGTGTTATGTAAAATGCATGTTCTAAAATGTATAACAACACATTATTTTTTCTGTATCTTTGACTGAATTTTAAATACAGCCAATTTAAAACTGATTAATCTTCCTTAATGTTTTTATTTGATGGGGATATTTTTTCTATGACTATGCTTTCAGAAGAATAGAATTGTGATTCAAAGAGTAGGCTAGATCAATATTAAAAGCAATGACAGTCTACAAATAAGTACACAGAAATTGTTTTAAGTTTTGGAGTGAGTTCATGAACATCAGAAAATTAAATACAGAAACAAATAAAATAAGAACAGTTATGCAGTGTGTGCATGCTACATGCACTGAGTATTATTCATAATTAACTCTATATAACATGCTGCTCCTTTATCGACTGTATATAATAAACAGTTATATGTAAATAGTGTATATTATATTAATATGATGAATATTATGTTGTAAACCATGTATAATATACAGTCAATGACATGATCAGTATTGGTTGGTACACAAATTAAAGCATGTCAGTTGTTGACTCACTGGGTTAATTAATGGAGCTGATATAAACAGATAGCTGAAGGCTAATCACAACATTAGCATGTTCTGTATGGATTGCTTTGTTTTGATTCTGAATAAAATGTAAATAAACGTAATTTGATGTAGCTTAACCCATCAATGTGTAGAATACAAGTACACATTATGAACATGTTAGGTTTAAAAATGTGATATCAAAGTTAAATTAAATTAAATTTGATTTAAAGCTAGTTCTCATTCCCGGTCATAGACGGTTCCGCTGCACTGCAGGTTCATTCAGAAACACACAACTGTGTTAAATCGATGCTAATTCCATGTAGGCTAAGTGTTTTATATGTAACACTTACTTTGTCACTCCTCAGTGCAGAAATACGTTCCTCTGACAGGTTAGGACCTCTTAAAAAGGCAGAAAGTTGCTCCATCTGGACCTCCATCTCCTCACTGCGTGTCTTGTACTGATGAAACTCCAACATCCGGCCGCCAGATGTCGCTGTTTTACTGTTGTGATCTTTCTCGTTATAACGAGAAATTATATCACGTTAAAACGAGTTTTATATCTCGTTATAACGAGAAACTATCACGTTAAAACGAGTTTTATATCACGTTAAAACGAGTTTTATATCTCGTTATAACGAGATTCTACTCTTTTATTTTTTTCTCAGCTGTGGCAGTACAACGCTTCCGTATCTATCTCACTTCCGGCATAGAGCTGTAACTCTGCCCTGACGCTGACTGCACCGACACTGGTAAAGAAACAACAACAACAAGTGTTATTATCACGATCATATGTGATTAAAAAATGAATGTAATAAATACGGCGTGGCGACATTTATAACACCAGTTACGATAAAGCTAACACTTAGCTTGCACATTAGCTTACATACCTTCATAGTTGTAAACGGAAGAAGAGGCTTACAGCCTAAAGCCCTCATCCATTTCTGTGGCAGGAGTTTTAGGTGTCGCCCTGCATATCCGACGGACATGTGAAATACTCCTCTTTGGAAGCATCTTGTAGAACAACGCCACCGTCACTCAGCAGGGCTAGCGCTACTGTCTCCTGACGTCAAAGCGCAGGACTGCAAACCGGAAGTAGTCCGTCCCATATTGCAAAACGCGGAAGTCGGTAGCGCGTAATAAAACTACTGCTTCATAAACGATCTTAAGGGAATTCCTAATATCCTCAAAATTATCAATATTTTTTCTAAAGCGTCAGGTCTTTATTTGAATGTTAATAAATGTGAGATTTTACCATTAAAGGAATGCTCACTGTTAACGACATGTAACATCCAAAGGAATGCATATCATCACTAAGAAGGAACTAGAACCTGAACATCTGGAACAGACTGGTGAGGTCACAGAGAATGATGGAGAGCGTTTCTAGGCGGACATGTCCTCCAAGGCAGCTTTTAAAAAGATCAACCAAACAAACTGACTTCATTTGGAACATGATATGAGGAAGGGTGACCTGGTTAAAACATTTGAAGAGGGAGGTCTGCAGGCGATTGATTTTGACTGTTTAAACGGCACAATTCAAATAAAATGGTTAAATAATTTTCTAAAAAATCAAAATAGCCTCTGGTTTTTGATCCCCAATCACATTTTTTCCAAATTTGGAGGGATAAAGGTCCTCTTGGCTGTGACTCTGACCTAAAAAAGTTACACATAAAACTCTCCTCTTTCCATCAACAAGTGTTACTTTATTGGAAGTTACTTTACAAACATCATTTTAGCCCCATGACACACCCCTGTGGAACTGTAGATATATAACTATGAATGATAAGGGTATTTGGTCTGTGATGCATTTGTTAAACGATAGAGGTAATGTCCTATAAATACGATCTGGTAGAAGACATATGTACAGCTATTCCTCACAATCTGGTTGTCAGTTCTTGCTCTTACTCTGAATATACTGATCATAATTTGTGTTTTCCTGAATTGTTGATCAATGGTCAAAATTTTACAAGTTCCAAATTCTCCAACTCTGTAATTAGAAAATTTCTTACTGACACTTTGTATCCATTTCAAACAAATCCATCCATCCATCCATTTTCTGTAGCCGCTTATTCCTCCACAGAGGGTCGCGGGGCAGCTGGTGCCTATCTCCAGCGGTCAAGGGGCGAGAGGCGGGGTCAAACAAATCCAAATCAGATATCTGTTATTCTCCACTAAAGAAAGATCTCAGACTAGGAGTAATTATATCACACTCTCACTTCCTCCTAAAGCAGGAAATACATTTTAAAATGATTTCAGGTATTTATCCCTCTGGTGAACTTCTCCAAAACGATTTGGTGTTGAGTGTGATGGTTGTGCTTTTTGTGAGGCAGCTGTTGAAACAACAGAACATTTGTTTTGTGATGCATTTACAGTGAAGCCTTTTGGGATGAGGTTCATTACTGGCTGTACTCCAGGATCCCTCATCTGCCAGAACTCACTACAAAGGACATTTTGTTTGGAATGTTATGGACCGATAAAAAATATGAATCTGTTTTAAATGTGATTACCATTCTTGGGAAATTCTTTATCCATAAATCTAAGTTTCTGAAATCAAAACCTTCTTTCTTTACGTTTCACAAAGAATTCTGTCACTTTTTGCTGTCACTTCGTTACATGAAGGAGAAACCAGCACTAAGTCTTTACAATTTAACAAATGACCTTAATCTTTCAAGTATACCCTAGTGTTTGTTTGGTCTTTTTCTGTTTAATAGTTTAGTTTTTTCCTTACTGCCTGTTTGTATTGCTTATAATTTATTGTTCTAATTTCTACTTGACTAGGGTTTAGTCTTGATTTAGCTGACTGGACTTTATTGCTGAATGTGAACTTTGGTTGACCCTTTTTGATGTTTCTTACATTTATTTTACCTGTACAATAAGCTGAAGTCAATAAAGTTATTAAGAGAGAAAAAACTTACCCCCCCAAAAAACAAAACTACTGCTTCAAGCTGCTGTTTGACTGTGGAAGTTTATCAATAAAGTTTTGTAAAGGCCGCGACGTCATCAATATGCGTCAGGAGGAATATGAGCCGTATCGGTCGATCCGGATGGGTCTTTCTGACCGGAACGGGATTCGGGGCTTTACTGATCCGCCTGCTGAGCTCTAGAGACCGGCAGGATGGGGAGGACCGGCCCGGTCTGCTCAGCACGGTCCCGGTCGTTCCGGTACCGGGATTCCCAGCAGTCCAGGCTACCGAGCTCACGGTGAGTGTCCAACCGGATTTCTCTGATTCCGTTTTTTAAAAGTTCGGTGGACTTTGAAGGAACAAGATCCCAGTAAAGGTTCCTACATGGTTCCGTTTTAGGAACTGATCTTCAAACGTTCTCCTGCTCAGTCTGTGGAGAACCAGCGAGAACAGCTGGAAGGACCGGAGGGAACTGTTAGAGTACTATAGTACAGTTAGTACTATAGAGTCTACTGTAGTACAGTTAGTACTATAGAGTCTACTGTAGTACAGTTAGTACTATAGAGTCTACTGTAGTACAGTTAGTACTATAGAGTCTACTGTAGTACAGTTAGTACTATAGAGTCTACTGTAGTACAATTAGTACTATAGTACTGTTAGAGTCTACTGTAGTACAGTTAGTACTATTAGAGTCTACTGTAGTACAGTTAGTACTATAGAGTCTACTGTAGTACAGTTAGTACTATAGAGTCTACTGTAGTACAGTTAGTACTATAGTACTGTTAGAGTCTACTGTAGTACAGTTAGTACTATAGAGTCTACTGTAGTACAGTTAGTACTATAGAGTCTACTGTAGTACAGTTAGTACTATAGTACTGTTAGAGTCTACTGTAGTACAGTTAGTACTATAGAGTCTACTGTAGTACAGTTAGTACTATAGAGTCTACTGTAGTACAGTTAGTACTATAGTACTGTTAGAGTCTACTGTAGTACAGTTAGTACTATTAGAGTCTACTGTAGTACAGTTAGTACTATAGTACTATTAGAGTCTACTGTAGTACAGTTAGTACTATAGTACTATTAAGAGTCTACTATAGTACAGTTTGTACTATAGTACTATTAGAGTCTACTATAGTACAGTTAGTATTATAGTACTATTAGAGTCTACTGTAGTACAGTTAGTATTATAGTATTATTAGAGTAGAGTCTACTATAGTACAGTTAGTATTATAGTACTATTAGAGTAGAGTCTACTATAGTACAGATAGTATTATAGTACTATTAGAGTCTACTGTAGTACAGTTAGTACTGTAGTACTGTTAGTCTACTGTAGTACAGTTAGTACTATAGTACTATTAGAGTCTACTGTAGTACAGTTAGTACTATAGAGTCTACTGTAGTACAGTTAGTACTATAGAGTCTACTGTAGTACAGTTAGTACTAAAGAACTATTATAGTCTACTGTAGTACAGTTAGTACTATAGTAATATTAGAGTCTACTGTAGTACAGTTAGTACTATAGTACTATTAGAGTCTACTGTAGTACAGTTAGTACTATAGTACTATTAGAGTCTACTGTAGTACAGTTAGTATTATAGTATTATTAGAGTAGAGTCTACTATAGTACAGTTAGTATTATAGTACTATTAGAGTAGAGTCTACTATAGTACAGATAGTATTATAGTACTATTAGAGTCTACTGTAGTACAGTTAGTACTGTAGTACTGTTAGTCTACTGTAGTACAGTTAGTACTATAGTACTGTTAGAGTCTACTGTAGTACAGTTAGTACTATAGACTCTACTGTAGTACAGTTAGTACTATAGAGTCTACTGTAGTACAGTTAGTACTAAAGTACTATTATAGTCTACTGTAGTACAGTTAGTACTATAGTACTATTAGAGTCTACTGTAGTACAGTTAGTACTATAGTACTGTTAGAGTCTACTGTAGTACAGTTAGTACTATAGTACTGTTAGAGTCTACTATAGTACAGTTAGTACTATAGTACTATTAGAGTCTACTGTAGTACAGTTAGTATTATAGTATTATTAGAGTAGAGTCTACTATAGTACAGTTAGTATTATAGTACTATTAGAGTAGAGTCTACTATAGTACAGATAGTACTATAGTACTATTAGAGTCTACTGTAGTACAATTAGTACTATAGTACTGTTAGAGTCTACTGTAGTACAGTTAGTACTATTAGAGTCTACTGTAGTACAGTTAGTACTATAGAGTCTACTGTAGTACAGTTAGTACTATAGAGTCTACTGTAGTACAGTTAGTACTATAGTACTGTTAGAGTCTACTGTAGTACAGTTAGTACTATAGTACTATTAGAGTCTACTGTAGTACAGTTAGTACTATACTACTATTAGAGTCTACTGTAGTACAGTTAGTACTATAGTACTATTAGAGTCTACTGTAGTACAGTTAGTGTTATAGTACTGTTAGAGTCTACTATAGTACAGTTAGTACTATAGAGTCTACTGTAGTACAGTTAGTACTATAGAGTCTACTGTAGTACAGTTAGTACTATAGAGTCTACTGTAGTACAGTTAGTACTATAGTACTATTAGAGTCTACTGTAGTACAGTTAGTACTATAGAGTCTACTGTAGTACAGTTAGTACTATAGAGTCTACTGTAGTACAGTTAGTACTAAAGTACTATTATAGTCTACTGTAGTACAGTTAGTACTATAGTACTATTAGAGTCTACTGTAGTACAGTTAGTACTATAGTACTGTTAGAGTCTACTGTAGTACAGTTAGTACTATAGTACTATTAGAGTCTACTGTAGTAAAGTTAGTACTATAGAGTCTACTGTAGTACAGTTAGTACTATAGAGTCTACTGTAGTACAGTTAGTACTATAGTACTGTTAGAGTCTACTGTAGTACAGTTAGTACTATTAGAGTCTACTGTAGTACAGTTAGTACTATAGTACTATTAGAGTCTACTGTAGTACAGTTAGTACTATACTACTATTAGAGTCTACTGTAGTACAGTTAGTACTATAGTACTATTAGAGTCTACTGTAGTACAGTTAGTACTATAGTACTATTAGAGTCTACTGTAGTACAGTTAGTACTATAGTACTATTAGAGTCTACTGTAGTACAGTTAGTACTATAGAGTCTACTGTAGTACAGTTAGTACTATAGAGTCTACTGTAGTACAATTAGTACTATAGTACTGTTAGAGTCTACTGTAGTACAGTTAGTACTATTAGAGTCTACTGTAGTACAGTTAGTACTATAGAGTCTACTGTAGTACAGTTAGTACTAAAGTACTATTATAGTCTACTGTAGTACAGTTAGTACTATAGTACTGTTAGAGTCTACTGTAGTACAGTTAGTACTATAGTACTGTTAGAGTCTACTGTAGTACAGTTAGTACTATAGTACTATTAGAGTCTACTGTAGTACAGTTAGTGTTATAGTACTGTTAAGAGTCTACTATAGTACAGTTTGTACTGTAGTACTATTAGAGTCTACTTTAGTACAGTTAGTACTGTAGTACTATTAGAGTACTATAGTACAGTTAGTACTATTGTACTATTAGAGTCTACTATAGTACAGTTAGTATTATAGTACTATTAGAGTCTACTTTAGTACAGTTAGTACTGTAGTACTATTAGAGTCTACTATAGTACAGTTAGTACTATTGTACTATTAGAGTCTACTATAGTACAGTTAGTATTATAGTACTATTAGAGTCTACTGTAGTACAGTTAGTATTATAGTATTATTAGAGTAGAGTCTACTATAGTACAGTTAGTATTATAGTACTATTAGAGTAGAGTCTACTATAGTACAGATAGTATTATAGTACTATTAGAGTCTACTGTAGTACAGTTAGTACTGTAGTACTGTTAGTCTACTGTAGTACAGTTAGTACTATAGTACTATTAGAGTCTACTGTAGTACAGTTAGTACTATAGTACTATTAGAGTCTACTGTAGTACAGTTAGTACTATAGTACTATTAGAGTCTACTGTAGTACAGTTAGTACTATAATACTGTTAGAGTAGAGTCTACTGTAGTACAGTTAGTATTATAGTACTATTAGAGTCTACTGCAGTACAGTTATTATTATAGTACTGTAAGAGTCTACTATAGTACAGTTCTTATTATAGTACTGTTAGAGTTTACTATAGTACAGTTAGTATTATAGTACTATTAGAGTAGAGTCTACTATAGTACAGATAGTATTATAGTACTATTAGAGTCTACTGTAGTACAGTTAGTATTATAGTACTGTTAGAGTAGAGTCTACTATAGTACAGTTAGTATTATAGTACTATTAGAGTAGAGTCTACTATAGTACAGTTAGTATTATAGTACTATTAGAGTCTACTATAGTACAGTTAGTATTATAGTACTATTAGAGTCTACTGTAGTACAGTTAGTATTATATTACTATTAGAGTAGAGTCTACTATAGTACAGTTAGTATTATAGTACTAGTAGAGTCTACTATAGTACAGTTAGTATTATAGTACTATTAGAGTAGAGTCTACTGTAGTACAGTTAGTATTATAGTACTGTTAGAGTAGAGTCTACTGTAGTACAGTTAGTATTATAGTACTATTAGAGTAGAGTCTACTGTAGTACAGTTAGTATTATAGTACTGTTAGAGTAGAGTCTACTATAGTACAGTTAGTATTATAGTACTATTAGAGTCTACTATAGTACAGTTAGTATTATAGTACTATTAGAGTAGAGTCTACTGTAGTACAGTTAGTATTATAGTACTATTAGAGTAGAGTCTACTATAGTACAGTTAGTATTATAGTACTATTAGAGTAGAGTCTACTATAGTACAGTTAGTATTATAGTACTATTAGAGTCTACTATAGTACAGTTAGTACTATAGAGTCTACTGTAGTACAGTTAGTACTATAGTACTGTTAGAGTCTACTATAGTACAGTTAGTAATATAGTACTATTAGAGTAGAGTCTACTATAGTACAGATAGTATTATAGTACTATTAGAGTAGAGTCTACTATAGTACAGTTAGTATTATAGTACTATTAGAGTCTACTATAGTACAGTTAGTATTATAGTACTATTAGAGTCTACTGTAGTACAGTTAGTATTATAGTACTGTTAGAGTAGAGTCTACTATAGTACAGTTTGTATTATAGTACTATTAGAGTAGAGTCTACTGTAGTACAGTTAGTACTATAGAGTCTACTGTAGTACAGTTAGTACTATAGTACTGTTAGAGTCTACTGTAGTACAGTTAGTACTATAGACTATTAGAGTCTACGGTAGTACAGTTAGTATTATAGTACTGTTAGAGTAGAGTCTACTGTAGTACAGTTAGTATTATAGTACTGTTAGAGTAGAGTTTACTATAGTACAGTTAGTATTATAGTACTATTAGAGTAGAGTCTACTATAGTACAGATAGTATTATAGTACTATTAGAGTCTACTGTAGTACAGTTAGTATTATAGTACTATTAGAGTAGAGTCTACTATAGTACAGTTAGTATTATAGTACTGTTAGAGTAGAGTCTACTATAGTACAGTTAGTATTATAGTACTTATTAGAGTCTACTATAGTACAGTTAGTACTATAGTACTATTAGAGTCTACTGTAGTACAGTTAGTACTATAGTACTATTAGAATAGAGTCTACTATAGTACAGTTTTTATTATAGTACTGTAAGAGTCTACTGTAGTACAGTTAGTATTATAGTACTATTAGAGTCTACTATAGTACAGTTGTATTATAGTACTATTAGAGTAGAGTCTACTATAGTACAGTTAGTATTATAGTACTATTAGAGTAGAGTCTACTATAGTACAGATAGTATTATAGTACTAGTAGAGTCTACTATAGTACAGTTAGTATTATAGTACTGTTAGAGTAGAGTCTACTGTAGTACAGTTAGTATTATAGTACTATTAGAGTAGAGTCTACTATAGTACAGTTAGTACTATAGTACTATTAGAGTCTACTGTAGTACAGTTAGTACTATAGTCTACTGTAGTACAGTTAGTACTATAGTACTGTTAGAGTCTACTGTAGTACAGTTAGTATTATAGTACTGTTAGAGTAGAGTCTACTGTAGTACAGTTAGTATTATAGTACTATTAGAGTAGAGTCTACTATAGTACAGTTAGTACTATAGTACTATTAGAGTCTACTGTAGTACAGTTAGTACTATAGAGTCTACTGTAGTACAGTTAGTACTATAGAGTCTACTGTAGTACAGTTAGTACTATAGAACTATTAGAGTCTACTGTAGTACAGTTAGTACTATAGTACTATTAGAGTCTACTGTAGTACAGTTAGTACTATAGTACTGTTAGAGTCTACTGTAGTACAGTTAGTACTATAGAGTCTACTGTAGTACAGTTAGTACTATAGTACTATTAGAGTCTACTGTAGTACAGTTAGTATTATAGTAATATTAGAGTAGAGTATACTGTAGTACAGTTAGTATTATAGTACTATTAGAGTAGAGTCTACTGTAGTACAGTTAGTATTATAGTACTATTAGGGTAGAGTCTACTGTAGTACAGTTAGTATTATAGTACTATTAGAGTCTACTGTAGTACAGTTAGTATTATAGTATTATTCCAATAGAGTCTACTGTAGTACAGTTAGTATTATAGTAATGTTAGAGTAGAGTCTACTGTAGTACCGTTAGTATTATAGTACTATTAGAGTCTACTGTAGTACAGTTAGTACTATAGAGTCTACTGTAGTACAGTTAGTACTATAGAGTCTACTATAGTACAGTTAGTATTCTAGTACTAGTAGAGTCTACTATAGTACAGTTAGTATTATAGTACTATTAGAGTAGAGTCTACTGTAGTACAGTTTGTATTATAGTACTATTAGAGTAGAGTCTACTGTAGTACAGTTTGTATTATAGTACTATTAGAGTAGAGTCTACTATAGTACAGTTAGTATTATAGTACTATTAGAGTCTACTATAGTACAGTTAGTATTATAGTACTATTAGAGTAGAGACTACTGTAGTACAGTTATTATTATAGTACTATTAGAGTAGAGTCTACTATAGTACAGTTAGTACTATAGTACTATTAGAGTCTACTGTAGTACAGTTAGTACTATAGTACTATTAGAGTCTACTGTAGTACAGTTAGTACTATAGTACTGTTAGAATAGAGTCTACTGTAGTACATTTAGTATTATAGTACTATTAGAGTCTACTGTAGTACAGTTATTATTATAGTACTGTAAGAGTCTACTGTAGTACAGTTAGTATTATAGTCCTGTTAGAGTTTACTATAGTACAGTTAGTATTATAGTACTATTAGAGTAGAGTCTACTATAGTACAGATAGTATTATAGTACTATTAGAGTCTACTGTAGTACAGTTAGTATTATAGTACTGTTAGAGTAGAGTCTACTATAGTACAGTTAGTATTATAGTACTATTAGAGTAGAGTCTACTGTAGTACAGTTAGTATTATAGTACTATTAGAGTCTACTATAGTACAGTTACAGTTAGTACTATAGTACTCTACTGTAGTACAGTTAGTACTATAGAGTCTACTGTAGTACAGTTAGTACTATAGAGTCTACTGTAGTACAGTTAGTACTATAGAGTCTACTGTAGTACAGTTAGTACTATAGTACTGTTAGAGTCTACTGTAGTACAGTTAGTACTATTAGAGTCTACTGTAGTACAGTTAGTACTATAGAGTCTACTGTAGTACAGTTAGTACTAAAGTACTATTATAGTCTACTGTAGTACAGTTAGTACTATAGTACTATTAGAGTCTACTGTAGTACAGTTAGTACTATAGTACTGTTAGAGTCTACTGTAGTACAGTTAGTACTTATAGTATTATTCGAGTAGAGTCTACTATAGTACAGTTTGTATTATAGTACTAGTACTATAGAGTCTACTGTAGTACAGTTAGTACTATAGTACTGTTAGAGTCTACTGTAGTACAGTTAGTACTATAGAGTCTACTGTAGTACAGTTAGTACTATAGAGTCTACTGTAGTACAGTTAGTACTATAGAGTCTACTGTAGTACAGTTAGTATTATAGTACTGTTAGAGTAGAGTCTACTGTAGTACAGTTAGTATTATAGTACTATTAGAGTAGAGTCTACTATAGTACAGTTAGTATTATAGTACTATTAGAGTAGAGTCTACTATAGTACAGTTAGTATTATAGTACTATTAGAGTCTACTATAGTACAGTTAGTATTATAGTACTATTAGAGTCTACTGTAGTACAGTTAGTATTATATTACTATTATAGTAGAGTCTACTATAGTACAGTTAGTATTATAGTACTAGTAGAGTCTACTATAGTACAGTTAGTATTATAGTACTATTAGAGTAGAGTCTACTGTAATACAGTTAGTATTATAGTACTATTAGAGTAGAGTCTACTGTAGTACAGTTAGTATTATAGTACTATTAGAGTAGAGTCTACTATAGTACAGTTAGTATTATAGTACTATTAGAGTCTACTATAGTACAGTTAGTATTATAGTACTATTAGAGTAGAGTCTACTGTAGTACAGTTATTATTTTAGTACTATTAGAGTAGAGTCTACTATAGTACAGTTAGTACTATAGTACTATTAGAGTCTACTGTAGTACAGTTAGTACTATAGTACTATTAGAGTCTACTGTAGTACAGTTAGTACTATAGTACTATTAGAGTCTACTATAGTACTGTTAGAATAGAGTCTACTGTAGTACAGTTAGTATCATAGTACTATTAGAGTCTACTGTAGTACAGTTATTATTATAGTACTGTAAGAGTCTACTGTAGTACAGTTAGTATTATAGTCCTGTTAGAGTTTACTATAGTACAGTTAGTATTATAGTACTATTAGAGTAGAGTCTACTATAGTACAGATAGTATTATAGTACTATTAGAGTCTACTGTAGTACAGTTAGTATTATAGTACTGTTAGAGTAGAGTCTACTATAGTACAGTTAGTATTATAGTACTATTAGAGTAGAGTCTACTATAGTACAGTTAGTACTATAGTACTATTAGAGTCTACTGTAGTACAGTTAGTACTATAGTACTATTAGAGTCTACTGTAGTACAGTTTTTATTATAGTACTGTAAGAGTCTACTGTAGTACAGTTAGTATTATAGTACTGTTAGTGTTTACTATAGTACAGTTAGTATTATAGTACTATTAGAGTAGAGTCTACTATAGTACAGATAGTATTATAGTACTATTAGAGTCTACTGTAGTACAGTTAGTATTATAGTACTGTTAGAGTAGAGTCTACTATAGTACAGTTAGTATTATAGTACTATTAGAGTAGAGTCTACTATAGTACAGTTAGTACTATAGTACTATTAGAGTCTACTGTAGTACAGTTAGTACTATAGTACTATTAGAGTCTACTGTAGTACAGTTAGTACTATAGTACTATTAGAGTAGAGTCTACTGTAGTACAGTTAGTATTATAGTACTGTTAGTGTTTACTATAGTACAGTTAGTATTATAGTACTATTCCAGTAGAGTCTACTATAGTGCAGTTAGTATTATAGTACTGTTAGAGTAGAGTCTACTGTAGTACAGTTAGTATTATAGTACTATTAGAGTAGAGTCTACTATAGTACAGTTAGTACTATAGTACTATTAGAGTCTACTGTAGTACAGTTAGTACTATAGTACTATTAGAGTCTACTGTAGTACAGTTTGTATTATAGTACTGTTAGAGTCTACGGTAGTACAGTTAGTAATATAGTAAGGTTAGTGTTTACTATAGTTCAGTTAGAATTATAGTACTATTAGAGTAGAGTCTACTATAGTACAGATAGTATTATAGTACTATTAGAGTCTACTGTAGTACAGTTAGTATTATAGTACTATTAGAGTAGAGTCTACTGTAGTACAGTTAGTATTATAGTACTATTAGGGTAGAGTCTACTGTAGTACAGTTAGTATTATAGTACTATTAGAGTCTACTGTAGTACAGTTAGTATTATAGTATTATTAGAGTAGAGTCTACTATAGTACAGTTAGTATTATAGTACTGTTAGAGTAGAGTCTACTGTAGTACAGTTAGTATTATAGTACTATAGAGTCTACTGTAGTACAGTTAGTACTATAGTACTGTTAGAGTCTACTGTAGTACAGTTAGTACTATTAGAGTCTACTGTAGTACAGTTAGTACTATAGTACTATTAGAGTCTACTGTAGTACAGTTAGTACTATAGTACTATTAGAGTCTACTGTAGTACAGTTAGTACTATAGTACTATTAGAGTCTACTGTAGTACAGTTAGTACTATAGTACTATTAGAGTCTACTGTAGTACAGTTAGTACTATAGTACTATTAGAGTCTACTGTAGTACAGTTTTTATTATAGTACTGTAAGAGTCTACTGTAGTACAGTTAGTATTATAGTACTGTTAGTGTTTACTATAGTACAGTTAGTATTATAGTACTATTAGAGTAGAGTCTACTATAGTACAGATAGTATTATAGTACTATTAGAGTCTACTGTAGTACAGTTAGTATTATAGTACTGTTAGAGTAGAGTCTACTATAGTACAGTTAGTATTATAGTACTATTAGAGTAGAGTCTACTATAGTACAGTTAGTACTATAGTACTATTAGAGTCTACTGTAGTACAGTTAGTACTATAGTACTATTAGAGTCTACTGTAGTACAGTTTTTATTATAGTACTGTAAGAGTCTACTGTAGTACAGTTAGTATTATAGTACTGTTAGTGTTTACTATAGTACAGTTAGTATTATAGTACTATTAGAGTAGAGTCTACTATAGTACAGATAGTATTATAGTACTATTAGAGTCTACTGTAGTACAGTTAGTATTATAGTACTGTTAGAGTAGAGTCTACTGTAGTACAGTTAGTATTATAGTACTATTAGAGTAGAGTCTACTGTAGTACCGTTAGTATTATAGTACTATTCCAATAGAGTCTACTGTAGTACAGTTAGTATTATAGTAATGTTAGAGTAGAGTCTACTGTAGTACCGTTAGTATTATAGTACTATTAGAGTCTACTGTAGTACAGTTAGTACTATAGTACTATTAGAGTCTACTGTAGTACAGTTAGTGTTATAGTACTGTTAAGAGTCTACTATAGTACAGTTTGTACTGTAGTACTATTAGAGTCTACTATAATACAGTTAGTACTGTAGTACTATTAGAGTCTACTATAATACAGTTAGTACTGTAGTACTATTATAGTCTACTATTGTACAGTTAGTATTATAGTACTATTAGAGTCTACTGTAGTACAGTTAGTACTATAGTACTATTAGAATCTACTGTAGTACAGTTAGTACTATAGTACTGTTAGAATTGAGTCTACTGTAGTGCAGTTAGTATTATAGTACTGTTAGAGTAGTCTACTGTAGTACAGTCAGTTAGTATTATAGTACTGTTAGAGTCTACTGTAGTACAGTTAGTATTATAGTATTATTAGAGTAGAGTCTACTATAGTACAGTTAGTATTATAGTACTGTTAGAGTAGTCTACTGTAGTACAGTCAGTTAGTATTATAGTACTGTTAGAGTAGAGTCTACTGTAGTACAGTTAGTATTATAGTACTATTAGAGTAGAGTCTACTATAGTACAGTTAGTATTATAGTACTGTTAGAGTAGAGTCTACTGTAGTACAGTTAGTATTATAGTATCTTAGAGTCTACTGTAGTACAGTTAGTATTATAGTACTATTAGAGTCTACTGTAGTACAGTTAGTACTATAGTACTATTAGAGTCTACTGTAGTACAGTTAGTATTATAGTACTGTTAAGAGTCTACTATAGTACAGTTTGTACTGTAGTACTATTAGAGTCTACTATAATACAGTTAGTACTGTAGTACTATTAGAGTCTACTATAATACAGTTAGTACTGTAGTACTATTATAGTCTACTATTGTACAGTTAGTATTATAGTACTATTAGAGTCTACTGTAGTACAGTTAGTATTATAGTACTATTAGAGTCTACTATAGTACAGTTAGTATTATAGTACTATTAGAGTAGAGTCTACTGTAGTACAGTTAGTATTATAGTACTATTAGGGTAGAGTCTACTGTAGTACAGTTAGTATTATAGTACTATTAGAGTCTACTGTAGTACAGTTATTATTATAGTACTGTAAGAGTCTACTGTAGTACAGTTAGTATTATAGTACTGTTAGAGTTTACTATAGTACAGTTAGTATTATAGTACTATTAGAGTCTACTGTAGTACAGTTAGTATTATAGTACTGTTAGAGTAGAGTCTACTGTAGTACAGTTAGTATTATAGTACTATTAGAGTAGAGTCTACTGTAGTACAGTTAGTATTATAGTACTGTTAGAGTAGAGTCTACTGTAGTACAGTTAGTATTATAGTACTGTTAGAGTAGAGTCTACTGTAGTACAGTTAGTATTATAGTACTATTAGAGTAGAGTCTACTATAGTGCAGTTAGTATTATAGTACTGTTAGAGTAGTCTACTGTAGTACAGTTAGTATTATAGTACTATTAGAGTAGAGTCTACTGTAGTACAGTTAGTATTATAGTACTATTAGAGTAGAGTCTACTATAGTACAGTTAGTATTATAGTACTGTTAGAGTAGTCTACTGTAGTACAGTCAGTTATATTATAGTACTGTTAGAGTAGAGTCTACTGTAGTACAGTTAGTATTATAGTACTATTAGAGTAGAGTCTACTGTAGTACAGTTAGTATTATAGTACTATTAGAGTAGAGTCTACTGTAGTACAGTTAGTATTATAGTACTATTAGAGTAGAGTCTACTGTAGTACAGTTAGTATTATAGTACTATTAGAGTCTACTGTAGTACAGTTAGTATTATAGTACTGTTAGAGTAGAGTCTACTGTAGTACAGTTAGTATTATAGTACTATTAGAGTATAGTCTACTGTAGTACAGTTAGTATTATAGTACTATTAGAGTAGAGTCTACTATAGTACAGTTAGTATTATAGTACTATTAGAGTCTACTGTAGTACAGTTAGTATTATAGTACTATTAGAGTAGAGTCTACTATAGTACAGTTAGTATTATAGTACTATTAGAGTAGAGTCTACTGTAGTACAGTTAGTATTATAGTACTATTAGAGTCTACTGTAGTACAGTTAGTATTATAGTACTATTAGAGTAGAGTCTACTATAGTACAGTTAGTATTATAGTACTATTAGAGTCTACTATAGTACAGTTAGTATTATAGTACTATTAGAGTCTACTGTAGTACAGTTAGTATTATAGTATTATTAGAGTAGAGTCTACTATAGTACAGTTAGTATTATTGTTAGAGTAGAGTCTACTGTAGTACAGTTAGTATTATAGTACTATTAGGGTAGAGTCTACTGTAGTACAGTTAGTATTATAGTACTATTAGAGTCTACTGTAGTACAGTTAGTATTATAGTACTGTAAGAGTCTACTGTAGTACAGTTAGTATTATAGTACTGTTAGAGTTTACTATAGTACAGTTAGTATTATAGTACTATTAGAGTCTACTGTAGTACAGTTAGTATTATAGTACTTTTATAGTAGAGTCTACTATAGTACAGTTAGTATTCTAGTACTAGTAGAGTCTACTATAATACAGTTAGTACTGTAGTACTATTAGAGTCTACTATAATACAGTTAGTACTGTAGTACTATTATAGTCTACTATTGTACAGTTAGTATTATAGTACTATTAGAGTCTACTGTAGTACAGTTAGTATTATAGTACTATTAGAGTAGAGTCTACTGTAGTACAGTTAGTATTATAGTACTATTAGAGTCTACTGTAGTACAGTTAGTATTATAGTATTATTAGAGTAGAGTCTACTGTAGTACAGTTAGTATTATAGTACTATTAGAGTAGAGTCTACTATAGTACAGTTAGTATTATAGTACTATTAGAGTAGAGTCTACTGTAGTACAGTTAGTATTATAGTACTATTAGAGTAGAGTCTACTGTAGTACAGTTAGCACTATAGTACTATTAAGAGTCTACTGTAGTACAGTTAGTATTATAGTACTGTTAGAGTAGAGTCTACTATAGTACAGTTAGTACTATAGTACTATTAGAGTCTACTGTAGTACAGTTAGTACTATAGTACTAGGGTTAGTACTAGTGTGTAATGTGACAGCTCTAGAGGTTTAGTGAAGACGTTCCTCTGCTTTTGCTTCCCTTCATCAACTCACTGTCTGCCAGCGTCTTTCAGCTCTGCTACTGCAGTGTGCTGTCTCCCTATGTAAACACTGAAACTACTTATTATGTATATATATATATATATACATATATATATATATATATATATATATATATATATATATATATGTAGATTGTTTGTTAGCTGACTTGATCTCATTGACCTGATGCGTCGTTGTCCAGGTGAGTCCGGGCGGTTCAGGAGCAGTGATGAAGTATGGCTTTCCCTCATTGGCTAACCTCAAGACCAGAGAGTCCTACGTCACGTCGTACGATCCACGCACCCGCACTGCATCCTGGGTAATTGAAAGACTTCACCCGGCCTCCCTGACAGGTCCTTCAAACAGAAAGTACTGTGACTTCAAAGAGGATGACAGGTGAAAGGACCGCTGCAGACAGGTGAGTGATGGGACAGCAGGTGAACTCATTCTGTTCTCTTGGCAGCGTGCACGTCTTCCACAGAGCTACAAACGATGACTACAGGGGGAGTGGCTTCGACAGAGGTCACCTGGCTGCTGCAGCCAATCACAAGTGGAGTCAGAAAGCAATGGAGGACACCTTCTACCTGAGCAATGTGTCTCCTCAGGTAACGCCTGTCTGTCTGTCTCCATGGTAACGAAGGCTTTGGGGTTCACACCTGTCCTGGTTTACCTGAAAGAATCAGGCACATTAATCCAACCCTGACCTATCAGCTTCTGGAATCACCTTTTCCAGGTGTGTCCGTGATTCTGACTGATGATGTAATGCAGACCTGGAGAGGATGTGGGTGATTGGCTTTAGCCGCTCTGTGCCCAGCCCCCGCCTGAATGAGACCCAATCATGATTGGTGGTTTTAGGTTGAGGACCGTCCAGCTCTTTTGAACCTGTTACTTCTCGGCGTGTCTCCAGAACCCCCACCTGAACCAGAACACCTGGAACAACCTGGAGAAGCTCTGCCGCTCCCTGACCAAACGCTACCTCAACGTCTACGTGTGCACCGGCCCACTCTACCTGCCCAGGTAACCTCTCCCCTCTCTCTAGATCCCTAGTGCTTGGGGGCGGTGCCAAAGGAGGATAAGAGGTTTTATTTTTTTCAGCAAAGAAGATGATGGGAGACTCTATGTGAGGTATCAGGTGATTGGACAAAACCACATAGCTGTACCTACACACTTCTTCAAGGTAAGTCTCACCTTTCTCATGATGTCCTCCCAGCACCTGTGTCTTAGTCCAGTCTCTTTCCAGGTGCTGATCCTGGAGCAGGCAGGTGGCAGGGGGGTGGAGCTTCGCTCATACGTTTTACCGAATCAGCCGATTGATGATAAGGTTCCTCTGGAGCATTTCCTGGTTCCCATAGAAACCATAGAGAGGGCATCTGGACTCCTGTTTGTCCCCAACATCATGAAGAGGACAAGCAGCCTGCAGGCAATCAGATGAACTACAGTTCCCATAATCCTTTGCTGCTAAAAACTAACCTCATGAGTTTTCTGGTTATGCAGCTGTAAACATCTGATCAATAAACGTATTACCTTGATGTGTTGAACTGATCATTTGTTATTGATCAGGTGATTATTGAGGAATGGAAGCAGACAGACGAAGCATCAAACTCAGTTTATTATAAAGTAGAAACCAGAAATACATTATTTACAAAAAGATTCACTGTTCCACAACCTGTTTAAAATACAAGGTGGGCGGGGCTTGTTTGGCTGCCCAAAGGTCAGCTGTTGTCAAATTCATCTTCATCAAAAATCTCCCCTATATGATACGTTGCCTCTCCCTGCTGCACCGGTAGCTCCGCCCACGTGGCATACGAGTCCACTTTCTTCTGCAGGTATGGAACCTCATGTAACTGCAGGAAGTCGATGATCTCTGAGAACACAACGGTGAGAAAGAGGAAGGCGTCAGGAGCATCTACTTCCTCTTTTCAAACACTTTTGATTGGTCAACAGCTTTCCTCAAAGAGTACTGCAGTACCAGCGGCAGGATCAAGTATTTTGGTACTTACCTTCAAATGATCGGTTGATCCAGTTAGGAACCTTGTGACACTTCAGCCTGTTGAACATTTTCTGAACACACACAGGAGTCGCATTACTGCAACACAACACCGTTCACATTAGTGTGAGTCTAAGCACTGTGACAGTACGGAGTGAAGCCTTTGTCCTCACCCGACGGCCCGAGCCACGTCAACCCAGTCGATGTCCGAGACGTCGTCCACCGACATGTTGTACAACCTGAAGAGTGAGACAGCAGAGATAAGAGACTCAACAAGTACAGGCTGACCCGTCTACTGACCCACGTCGTCCCGTTGACCTGTCTACTGACCCACGTCGTCCCCGTTGACCCGTCTACTGACCCACGTCGTCCCGTTGACCCGTCTACTGACCCACGTCGTCCCGTTGACCCGTCTACTGACCCACGTCGTCCCCGTTGACCCGTCTACTGACCCACGTCGTCCCGTTGACCTGTCTACTGACCCACGTCGTCCCCTTGAGGCGTTGACCTGTCTACTGACCCACGTCGTCCCTCTTGAGGCGTTGACCTGTCTACTGACCCACGTCGTCCCCGTTGACCTGTCTACTGACCCACGTCGTCCCGTTGACCTGTCTACTGACCCCCGTCGTCCCGTTGACCTGTCTACTGACCCACGTCGTCCCTCTTGAGGCGTTGACCTGTCTACTGACCCACGTCGTCCCCCTTGAGGCGTTGACCTGTCTACTGACCCACGTCGTCCCGTTGACCTGTCTACTGACCCACGTCGTCCCCGTTGACCCGTCTACTGACCCACGTCGTCCCGTTGACCCGTCTACTGACCCACGTCGTCCCCCTTGAGGCGTTGACCTGTCTACTGACCCACGTCGTCCCTCTTGACCCGTTGACCCGTCTACTGACCCACGTCGTCCCGTTGACCCGTCTACTGACCCACGTCGTCCCGTTGACCTGTCTACTGACCCACGTCGTCCCTCTTGAGGCGTTGACCTGTCTACTGACCCACGTCGTCCCGTTGACCTGTCTACTGACCCACGTCGTCCCGTTGACCCGTCTACTGACCCACGTCGTCCCGTTGACCCGTCTACTGACCCACGTCGTCCCTCTTGAGGCGTTGACCTGTCTACTGACCCACGTCGTCCCCCTTGAGGCGTTGACCTGTCTACTGACCCACGTCGTCCCCCTTGAGGCGTTGACCTGTCTACTGACCCACGTCGTCCCGTTGACCCGTCTACTGACCCACGTCGTCCCGTTGACCTGTCTACTGACCCACGTCGTCCCCGTTGACCTGTCTACTGACCCACGTCGTCCCGTTGACCTGTCTACTGACCCACGTCGTCCCGTTGACC
>SSNR01000708.1:32278-43263 GCA_006937965.1 Callopanchax toddi | reverse complement strand
CCCCCTTCTTAAAAATGGGAACCACCACCCCGGTTTGCCACTCCATAGGAACTACCCCCGATGACCACGCAATGTTGCAGAGACGTGTCAGCCACGACAGACCTACAACATCCATTGCCTTGAGATACCCAGGTCGGATCTCATCCACCCCTGGGGCTCCGCCGCTGCGTAGTTGTTTGACTACCTCAGCGACTTCTGCCCCAGAGATTGGACAGTCCGTCCCCAGGTCTCCCAGCTCTGGTTCCTCCTCGGAATGCGCGTCGGTGGGATTGAGGAGCTCCTCAAAGTATTCCTTCCACCGTCCGACTATAGCCCCAGTTGACGTCAGCAGCTCCCCGTCCCCACTGTAAACAGTGTGAGCGAGTTGCTGCCTTCCTCCCCTGAGGCGCCGGATGGTTTGCCAGAACCTCTTTGGAGCCGACCGATAGTCTTTTTCCATGGCCTCGCCAAACTCCTCCCACGCCCGAGATTTTGCCTCGGCAACTGCCACTGCTGCACTTCGCTTGGCCCGCCGGTACCTGTCTGCTGCCTCTGGAGACCCACAGACCAGCCACGCCCTGTAGGCCTCCTTCTTCAGCCTGACGGCTCCCCTAACCTCTGGTGTCCACCAGCGGGTACGGGGGTTACCGCCACGACTGGCACCGGCTACCTTGCGACCACAGCTAGCAACAGCCGCCTCAACAATCGCAGAGCGGAACAAGGCCCATTCGGACTCAATGTCCCCCACTGCTCTCGGGACGCGGTCGAAGCTCTGCCGGAGGTGGGAGTTGAAGACCATCTTGACAGGCTCTTCTGCCAGGCGTTCCCAGCAGACCCTCACTATACGTTTGGGTCTACCAGGTCTGCGCGGCATCTTCCCCTGCCATCTGATCCAGCTCACCACCAGGTGGTGATCAGTTGACAGCTCCGCTCCTCTCTTCACCCGAGTGTCCAAAACATACGGTCTCAGGTCAGATGATACAACTATAAAGTCAATCATCGACCTGTAACCTAGGCTGCCCTGGTACCAGGTGTACCGGTGGGCATCCTTATGTTCGAACATGGTGTTCGTTATGGCCAAACTGCGACTTGCACAGAAGTCCAATAACAGAACACCACTCTGGTTCAGATTGGGCGGGCCGTTCCTCCCAATCACGCCCCTCCAGGTCACGCTGTCATTGCCCACGTGAGCGTTGAAGTCCCCCAGCAGGACTATGGAGTCCCCAGTAGGAGCGCTATCCAGCACTCGTCCCAGAGACTCCAAAAAGGGTGGGTACTCTGAACTGCTATTTGGTGCATAAGCACAAACAACAGTCAGGACCCGTTCCCCAACCCGAAGGCGTAGGGAAGCTGCCCTTTCGTCCCCCGGGGTAAACCCCAACATACAGGCAGAGAGTCTTGGGGCTAACAAAAAGCCCACCCCAGCCCTCCGCCTCTCACCCGGATCAACTCCAGCAAAGAAAAGTGTCCAACCCCTCTCCAGGACTCGGGTTCCAGAGCCAACGCTATGTGTCGAGGTGAGCCCAACTATATCTAGCCGGTATCGCTCAGCCTCTTCCACAAGCTCCAGCTCCTTCCCCGCCAGAGAGGTGACGTTCCATGTCCCGATAGCCAGTTTTCCCGTCCGGGGATCGGATCGCCAAAGCTCCCGCCTCGGTCTGCCACCCGATCCACAATGCACCGGACCCTTCACTCTCCTCCTGCAGGTGGTGGGCCCACAGTTGGATGAGCCCATGTCTCCGGTTCGGGCTGGGCCCGGCCGGGCCCCAGGGGCGAAAGCCCGGCCACCAGGCGCTCGTCCACGGGCCCCAACCCCAGGCCTGGCTCCAGGGTGAGACCCCGGTAACCCTCCGGGCCGGGTACTCAGACTCTTTGGTTGTGTCTCCATGAAGGGTCTTCTGAATTCTGAAGGAATTAAAACCTTAATAAAATCCTTCAGTCGGTTGGATAAAAGCTTGGAGAAGATCTTATAGTCCGTGCACAGCAGAGAGAGAGAGAGACAGAGAGAGAGAGAGAGAGAGAGACAGAGAGAGACAGAGAGAGAGAATGAGACAGAGAGAGAGAGAGAGAGAGAGAGAGAGAGAGAGAGAGAGAGAGAGAGAGAGAGAGAGAGAGAGAGAGAGAGAGAGAGAGAGAGAGAGAGAGAGAGAGAGAGAGAGAGAGAGAGAGAGAGAGAGAGAGAGAGAGAGAGAGAGAGAGAGAGAGAGAGAGAGAGAGAGAGAGAGAGAGAGAGAGAGAGAGAGAGAGAGAGAGAGAGAGAGCAGCAGTCCAAAAATGGAAGAAGACTGGAATAGAAGCACTCAGGAGATAAGAGGCTGAGGGCTGCTTCACCTCATCTTCCACCACAGGTCAGGTCAGGTCAGCGTCTCCACACAGTCACACTGGACGTCCAGCACCACCAGACCCACCGCCTGCTGTCACATTCTTTAAGTGTTGTCCTGAAGCAGGACGAGCTGTGGTGGGACACCTCTCTACCTGATACAGGGTCCACCACGGTCCTCAAGATGTTCTTCAAAACTTTTATTGTGAAACTCCTGAACAGAAACCTTTTATTGTGAAACTCCTGAACAGAAACCTTTTATTGTGAAACTCCTGAACAGAAACCTTTTATTGTGAAACTCCTGAACAGAAACCTTTTATTGTGAAACTCCTGAACAGAAACCTTTTATTGTGAAACTCCAGAACAGAAACCTTTTATTGTGAAACTCCAGAACAGAAACCTTTTATTGTGAAACTCCAGAACAGAAACCTTTTATTGTGAAACTCCAGAACAGAAACCTTTTATTGTGAAACTCCTGAACAGCTGAGCTACAGGACAAAACGTCAGTTTGTTGATTCAAAATGTTAGAGTCCAGACGTCGCCGCTTCTTCTTCATTAACTGAAAATAAAACAACTTCCTGTTTTATCTATCTAAGCTTAGAGCATCCAGCTGAAGCTGCTGGGACATAAACCTGGTTCCATGTCAACAGGTCAGTGACCTGTCCAGAGCAGGTCGGCCTAATGGTGCTCCTTACAGGGTTCCAGGTCCGTACTAAGAACTGCACACTAAGAAGCTACAACTCTAAATCTGGAACATTCAACAACGTGAATTGACATTCAGGAGAGAGACTAATAAAACCAGAAGTTATTTAAAATATCTATAAAAATATTAGTAAGAGATCAATCTAAATACCAGCAGAGCAAAGTCTCACTTATAGTCTACAACTTGATGTCGTATATGTCCCACAATGCACCTGGCTAAGTATCTATTTAATTGGTTAGCTGTGGGTCCATGCTCATGGCTGACTCACAGACCCACTGTGATTGGGCCGCTCGGAGGGTGACTCTGAGCTGGGAGTGGCTAGTTGGGCGTAGAGGTGGGACCTGAGGAATCGAGGATAGCTGTCAGCCTCCATTAGAGTGAAGATCTGGTCCTGGGCCAGCTGGAAGGAGGCAGGATTTACACCAAAGCGAAGGCTCTGATTGGTTGATTCCCTGACAAATGAGTCCACGTTGACCTGGAGGAACAACAGCTGTGTCACATGAGCAGCTATTGGACCAATCAGAGGACACACTGATAGAAGTCTTACCTGTCTTACTGCGTTTGTCGAAATGAACTCATTATAAATGATCTGGGCTCTGGCAGCCATCTTGCTAAAGAGGCGTATTTTCTTAAATCTCTCGACAGCCAACCAGAAGTCCAGGTTCTCTTCACTGAACTCTGACCTTAGAAAGTGACGAAACACCGCCAGGCCATCTGACCAATGAGAAGAAGACTCAAACTGTAAACCAGTGCAGACCATAGATATATATAAAGGCTAGATGGATCATCTGGGGTTCGACAGCGTAGCTACACGGCGGCCATCTTGTGACAGTGAGCTGACGTTCTGCTCTCTATGGCAGCAGATGGAAGGAGAGCATCAATTTAACTAAAAACACTCTGAACTCGATGAAAAATGAACATTTACAAACAGTTTACTTTCTTACAAGCCTTATTATGTATAGACTTGAGATTTGATACTTTTACAATTTATGAATTTCCCGACCATTATCGTTATATATCATCGCACTCAGGAAAAGGCTGAAAAACCTGTCAGAGAAGGACGTCCAGACCTAGCCCAGCCTAGGGAGGCTCAGCGCCTCAGTGCTGTTGAAATCCACACCATCACAAAGAGTATTGAAAAGTTCGTCCCAAACCCCAGTGATCCACGTAAGCTATCTGCTTATTTCAAAGCACTTCAGGGTAACTTAAATAGATACCCTGACATGTCATTGGCTGACAAGATCTTCCTTCTTAAAAACACTTCAGACCTGTCGGTGGTTAACTTCATCGAACGTCAGACACCAGAGATAAGGGGTGACTTCAATAAGTTGTGCAAAGCCATCGCTGGAGAATTTTCCAGCGGTGAAGTAGTTACAGGCCACAGAGCTGCCACGCACGTTAAACAACAAAAATGAGAAGATCCCCATAACTACTACCTTCGCCTGTATGAGGCTTATTTCAGCAGCAGAAATGAGCCCGGACAGGAAGAAGGGTGTGAGTTCAAACAACTGTTCTATGACAATCTACATGCAAATGACCGCCTACCCCTGAGTGCGATCGACATCACTACAACCACCATGTCCAGATTCAGGAACATGGCGATTATCGCGTTCAGGAACGTTCAAGCTATGGCAGGTAAACAACAGAACAACAATAATAACAGTAATGTTAATTCAGTTCTGAGTATAAATAGCTCCCCCGCTCTACATCTGGAGGGTGCTCAAGCCGCCAGACCCAAAAGTCCCAAGGTGCAATTTAAAAAGAAAACGCAACCAGGACCAGGCTGGCGTGATAAGGACAAGTCTAGGAAAGACCACCACCGGCCTCCCGACTTTAACCGAGGGAGGTCACCCCCATACCATGGTGACGACGCCAGGTCCCCCGTCCAAGAACACGGGAGGAACTGGGGTAAACCTAGGAAAAAAGGTGGGTGGTCCCCCGGTCCATCAAGAAAGGGAGGTAAAAGGGACCCCTCGGAGGGTCGCTTTCAAAGAAACTACGATCACAGTCCCCGCCCAGACCGGCGCTCCCAACACGGAGGCCACTCTGGATGGAGTCCTAGTGCGCAAAGATCTCAAAAAGAGGAAGACTCGCTCCGGCAGAAACTGGAGGAGCTCTTAGAGATCGAGCGTAATAGGAGGTCAAAGGATTCAGATGATAGACATGTCATGCCTTTGTATGCGGAGTCAACCACGCTGCCGGACGGGACACCCGACCAGAGAGGACAAGAACAACAGTCCTCACCATCCGGTCCAGGCGGGTGTAAACACCTGTGCCACATGATTCCGGTGGGGTGCCCCGTAAGACCACACGTGCCAGTCGTGTTAGAAGGCTCACTGGAAGGTGAGGCCCTCTTCGACACCGGTTCAGACGTGTCAACCATGTCACGTCCGTTCTATGAACGCCTCCAAGCAGCGTCAGATCGCTACGGAGGTGAACTGCTGGTGGTTCCGTGCAGCCTAAAGATCAAAGGAGGTTACCCAGACTCCACAACCTCGACCTCCATGGCACTCGTCAGGATCAAGATAGGCTGGATGGAGATGAGTCACCCCATCTTTGTGGCTGACCACAAGGCCTTCCCACTCATCTTTCGGAGAGACCTCACACGCCGCCTCGGCCCCATAGTGGACTACTGTGAATACCAGATATGGACAGAACTATCTGAGCCATTGATGGGTGATTTCACAGATGCTAAAATGGCAGTTGCGGCCGCGTTCGAGAACGCGGTACGTGTTTCCCCACCCAACAGACGGAAAGCTGCCAGGGCCGCAGTAGGGGAGCTAGTTCCATCGGAACCCCAGCTGGTAAAAAGGGAACCTGCAGCATGTAACGTTATGCTGACCACGGGTCCAACCACTGGAGACTCCCCTCCTGAACCACTGGACATGGCAGAGCTCATCAAGATGCTCTTGCCCGATCCAGGGGACCCCCAATGGGTCCGCAGTCTTATCACTCTGATCAATCTCCAACTACATTTTTGATATACAGCACGGGTAAGATATCTAGTAATATATATATCTATGGTGCAGACTGCATCAAGGCTTTGATTGATTGGTTTATATGAGCAGGAAGTTACACGGATTGGTCAGCAGAGCCTCCAGACTCTCCGCCCACTTCAGTAGCTCTCCTGCAGATGGTCTGAAAAACAGAATCAGAAAAAAATAACAAAACAACTACAAATAAACAGTCAGAAACTCAGGATTAAAGGAAACCTGGTTTTATCAGTTAGCACCAGACTGAGGACAACCTGAATGAGACGTGGTCTCTGTGGACACTGCATGAGGCTAGAAGCTAATTGACTTCCTACCTGTTGTTTTTGAAGGCTTTCTCCAAGCTGTTTTCATGGAAGCTGCTGCAGGTTTTTTCTCTCCCAGGAAAATTGAAACGTCTAGGAATATCAACGACCCTGGAGACTCATCAGGACAAGAGAGAATGACACAAAATGCCACAGCAACATTTTTTTTCAACCCTTATTCATCCAGGTAATGTCCCATTGACAATAAGGATCTCTTTTCCAATGGAGGCCTGAAGACAGCCGGGGGTTCAGTATCTTGCCTGAGGATACTTTGACACGTGGCTGGGCCGGGAGCAAATAGTTTTCATTTACTTCATGTTGACAGAACCAACAAGAGCAGTAAGACAAGAAGAGAGTTGGTGAATAATAGTGGCTGTAACTCTGGGCATCAAAGAGACCTTATGCAGTAAAAACATTAAGATGCTAGCTGTTAGCTTCAGGCTATATTGCCTAAGGCCTCTGGTATCAATAACTTCCCCCTCCCTATGATTCTGCAGACCTGGATCCCCATCAGGGACAGGTGCTGCATCCTGATGCACAAAGGAGCATTATGGTAGATCCGTCCTCTGCTCCCATAAGTCCCTGCTGTTGTTTACAGTTGATCCTGGAGCATGGTGTCCTCCTCAGTCCTAGAATCATCATCAAGACCATCTACTCAGTCTGACAGTTTTAAAATCGGAATCTGAGGATGCTGTTTGTAAAGATTGTACAGTATTTTAATAAGTTTATACTTTAACTTTTATATTACAATACTGATAGACAACCAACAAATTAATCCAACTACAAGACTACATACCAACCAACAACAATAAACAACCAACCGACAACAATAAACAACCAACCGACAACAATAAACAACCAACCGACAACAAACAAACAAACAACAATAAACAACCAACCGACAACAAACAAACAACCAACAACAATAAACAACCAATCGACAACAATAAACAACCAACCAACAACAATAAACAACCAACCAACAACAATAAACAACCAACAACAATAAACAACCAACCACCAATAAACAACCAACCGACAACAATAAACAACCAACCACCAATAAACAACCAACCGACAACAATAAACAACCAACCGACAACAATAAACAACCAACCAACAACAATAAACAACCAACCGACAACAAACAAACAAACAACAACAATAAACAACCAACCGACAACAAACAAACAACCAACAACAACAACCAACCGACAACAAACAAACAAACAACCAACAACAATAAACAACCAATCGACAACAATAAACAACCAACCGACAACAAACAAACAAACAACAATAAACAACCAACCGACAACAAACAAACAACCAACAACAATAAACAACCAATCGACAACAATAAACAACCAACCGACAACAACAAACAACCAACTGACAACAACAAACAACCACCAATAAACAACCAACTAAAAACAACAAACAACCACCAATAAACAACCAACCGACAACAATAAACAACCAACCACCAATAAACAACCAACCGACAACAAAAAACAAACAAACAACAACAAACAAACAAACAACAATAAACAACCAACCGACAACAAACAAACAACCAACAACAATAAACAACCACCCGACAACAATAAACAACCAACCGACAACAAACAAACAACAACAATAAACAACCAACCGACAACAAACAAACAACCAACAACAACAACCAACCAACCGACAACAAACAAACAAACAACCAACAACAATAAACAACCAATCGACAACAATAAACAACCAACCGACAACAATAAACAACCAACCAACAACAATAAACAACCAACCAACAACAATAAACAACCAACCGACAACAATAAACAACCAACCGACAACAACAAACAACCAACCAACACCAATAAACAACCAACTGACAACAATAAACAACCAACCAACAACAATAAACAACCAACCGACAACAATAAACAACCAACCAACAACAATAAACAACCAACAACAATAAACAACCAACCACCAATAAACAACCAACCAACAACAATAAACAACCAACCACCAATAAACAACCAACCACCAATAAACAACCAACCAACAACAATAAACAACCAACCACCAATAAACAACCAACCAACAACAATAAACAACCAACCGACAACAATAAACAACCAACCGACAACAATGAACAACCAACCACCAATAAACAACCAACCGACAACAAACAACCAACAACAATAAACAACCAACCGACAACAAACAAACAAACAACAACAATAAACAACCAATCGACAACAATAAACAACCAACCGACAACAATAAACAACCAACCAACAACAATAAACAACCAACCAACAACAATAAACAACCAACTGACAACAATAAACAACCACCAATAAACAACCAACTTACAACAATAAACAACCACCAATAAACAACCAACTGACAACAATAAACAACCAACTTACAACAATAAACAACCACCAATAAACAACCAACCGACAACAATAAACAACCAACTGACAACAATAAACAACCACCAATAAACAACCAACTTACAACAATAAACAACCACCAATAAACAACCAACTGACAACAATAAACAACCAACTTACAACAATAAACAACCACCAATAAACAACCAACCGACAACAATAAACAACCAACATGAAAACATCAAACCCAGACAGGTGTCTGATGGAGTTGGGGTACGTACAGACTCTTGGTCTTTTTCCTTGTCAGCTGGAGGTTTCTAGACTCTCTGCCCTGAATGAACAAAAGATCCACTGTAAGACATTTTGTCACTGGTCTGTTATGGGCTGTACTGGTCTGATTTTGTCTAGTTTAATCTGGTCTGATCTGGTTTATTCTGGTCTGATCTGGTTTAATCTGATCTAAGTCTCATCTCCTGATCTGGTTCCTCTGTGCTCAGTCCAGTGTTATTTAGTCAATGTTATTGTTATGTTGGTATCTTAAAGTTTGTGTGTTTGTGTGTGTGTGTGTGTGTGTGTGTGTGTGTGTGTGTGTGTGTGTGTGTGTGTGTGTGTGGGTGGGTGTATGTGTGTGTGTGTGGGGGGGGGGAGCACAGTTTTTATTTTTATGGAATTGTTTTATATTTGTTTTAAATCTGTATAGCACTTTGAGCTGCCCCAGTCATGAATAGTGCTTTATAAATAAAATTTGATTGATTGATCTGGTCTGATCTGGTTTAATCAGGTCTTATCTGGTTTAATCAGGTTTGATCTGGTTAAATCAGGTCTTATCTGGTTTAATCAGGTTTGATCCAGTTTAATCAGGTCTGAGCTGGTCTGACCTGGTTTAATCTGGTTTGAGCTGGTTTATTCAGGTCTTATCTGGTTTAATCAGGTTTGATCTGGTTTAATCAGGTTTAATCAGGTCTGACCTGGTTTAATCTGGTTTGAGCTGGTTTATTTGGGTTTAATCTGGTCTGATCTGGGTTATTCAGGTCTGATCAGGTTTAATCTGGTCTAGTCTGATTGGGATGAATCTGGTTTCTTTTTGTCAGATCTGGTTTAATCTGGTCTGTTTTGGATTAATCTGGTTTAGTCTGGTCTGACCTGGTTTAATCTGGTCTGATCTGGTTTAATTTGGTTTAATCTGGTCTATTTTGGATTAATCTGGTTTAATCTAGTCTGACCTGGTTTAATCTGGTTTGAGCTGGTTTATTCTTGTCTGATATGGTTTAATCTGGTCTGACCTGGTTTAATCTGGTTTGAGCTGGTGTAATCGGGTCGGATCTGGTTTAATTTGGTTTAATCTGGTCTGTTTTGGATTAATCTGGTTTAGTCTGGTCTGACCTGGTTTAATCTGGTCTGATCTGGTTTAATTTGGTTTAATCTGGTCTATTTTGGATTAATCTGGTTTAATCTNGACAACAAACAAACAAACAACAATAAACAACCAACCGACAACAAACAAACAACCAACAACAATAAACAACCAATCGACAACAATAAACAACCAACCGACAACAATAAACAACCAACCGACAACAATAAACAACCAACCGACAACAAACAAACAACAATCAACAACCAACCGACAACAAACAAACAACCAACAACAATAAACAACCAATCGACAACAATAAACAACCAACCGACAACAATAAACAACCAACCAACAACAATAAACAACCAACCAACAACAATAAACAACCAACCACCAATAAACAACCAACCGACAACAATAAACAACCAACCACCAATAAACAACCAACCGACAACAATAAACAACCAACCAACAACAATAAACAACCAACCGACAACAATAAACAACCAACAACAATAAACAACAAACCGACAACAAACAAACAAACAACAACAATAAACAACCAACTGACAACAATAAACAACCAACTTACAACAATAAACAACCACCAATAAACAACCAACTGACAACAATAAACAACCAACTTACAACAATAAACAACCACCAATAAACAACCAACTTACAGCAATAAACAACCACCAATAAACAACCAACTGACAACAATAAACAACCAACCACCAATAAACAACCAACTTACAACAATAAACAACCAACTGACAACAATAAACAACCACCAATAAACAACCAACTGACAACAATAAACAACCAACTTACAACAATAAACAACCACCAATAAACAACCAACTTACAACAATAAACAACCAACTGACAACAATAAACAACCACCAATAAACAACCAACTTACAACAATA
>SSNR01000708.1:7582-25952 GCA_006937965.1 Callopanchax toddi | reverse complement strand
GGGGGGGGCGTTCGGATGAAAAAGGTTGAGAAACACTGATTTAAAGGATCCATATTCCATTTGACCAATCGCTGAGGAGCAGAGGGCGGCCATTTTTGGTGGCACCAAGGAGACCGTTGGAAGTTCAATATTGGGGTGTGCAGAGCAGCCAGTACTTGTATTTGTGTGCGTGCGTGCGTGCGTGCGTGCGTGTGTTCCTGAACAAGGTCTGGATCAATGTCTCAGACAAAGTCTAGACATCTCTAGGTCTATAAAGCTAACCCTAGCCCTAGCATGTGTGCACACCAGTTCCTGCTGCATAGATGTATTTCATCATATCAGTCACAATCCAGACCCAGGTCTAGACCCAGACCCAGGTCTAGACCCAGACCCAGGTCTAGACCCAGACCCAGGTCTAGACCCAGGCCCAGGTCTAGACCCAGACCCAGGTCTAGACCCAGGCCTAGACCCAGACCCAGGTCTAGACCCAGACCCAGGTCTAGACCCAGGCCTAGACCCAGGTCTAGACCCAGACCCAGGTCTAGACCCAGGCCTAGACCCAGACCCAGGTCTAGACCCAGGCCTAGACCCAGACCCAGGTCTAGACCCAGACCCAGGTCTAGACCCAGACCCAGGCCTAGACCCAGGTCTAGACCCAGACCCAGGCCTAAACCCAGGCCTAGACCCAGACCCAGGTCTAGACCCAGGCCTAGACCCAGACCCAGGTCTAGACCCAGACCCAGGTCTAGACCCAGACCCAGGTCTAGACCCAGACCCAGGCCTAGACCCAGACCCAGGTCTAGACCCAGACCCAGGTCTAGACCCAGACCCAGGCCTAGACCCAGACCCAGGCCTAGACCCAGACCCAGGTCTAGACCCAGACCCAGGCCTAGACCCAGGCCTAGACCCAGGCCTAGACCCAGACCCAGACCTAGACCCAGGTCTAGACCCAGACCCAGGGCTAGACCCAGACCCAGGTCTAGACCCAGACCCAGACCCAGGTCTAGACCCAGACCCAGGCCTAGACCCAGACCCAGGTCTAGACCCAGACCCAGGCCTAGACCCAGGCCTAGACCCAGACCCAGGTCTAGACCCAGACCCAGGTCTAGACCCAGACCCAGGCCTAGACCCAGACCCAGGTCTAGACCCAGACCCAGGTCTAGACCCAGGCCTAGACCCAGACCCAGGTCTAGACCCAGACCCAGGCCTAGACCCAGACCCAGGTCTAGACCCAGACCCAGGTCTAGACCCAGACCCAGGCCTAGACCCAGACCCAGGTCTAGACCCAGGCCTAGACCCAGACCCAGGTCTAGACCCAGACCCAGGTCTAGACCCAGGTCTAGACCCAGACCCAGGTCTAGACCCAGACCCAGGCCTAGACCCAGACCCAGGTCTAGACCCAGACCCAGGTCTAGACCCAGACCCAGGTCTAGACCCAGGCCTAGACCCAGACCCAGGTCTAGACCAGACCCAGGCCTAGACCCAGACCCAGGTCTAGACCCAGACCCAGGTCTAGACCCAGACCCAGGTCTAGACCCAGACCCAGGCCTAGACCCAGACCCAGGTCTAGACCCAGACCCAGGTCTAGACCCAGACCCAGGCCTAGACCCAGACCCAGGTCTAGACCCAGACCCAGGCCTAGACCCAGACCCAGGTCTAGACCCAGACCCAGGTCTAGACCCAGACCCAGGTCTAGACCCAGGTCTAGACCCAGACCCAGGTCTAGACCCAGACCCAGGTCTAGACCCAGGCCTAGACCCAGACCCAGGTCTAGACCCAGACCCAGGCCTAGACCCAGGCCTAGGCCGAGACCCAGGTCTAGACCCAGACCCAGACCCAGGTCTAGACCCAGACCCAGTCCTAGACCCAGGCCCAGACCCAGACCCAGGTCCAGGCCCAGACCCAGACCCAGACCCAGACCCAGGCCTAGACCCAGACCCAGGTCTAGACCCAGACCCAGGCCTAGACCCAGGCCTAGACCCAGACCCAGGCCCAGACCCAGACCCAGCCCCAGACCCAGACCCAGACCCAGGCCTAGACCCAGACCCAGGTCTAGACCCAGACCCAGGTCTAGACCCAGACCCAGGCCTAGACCCAGACCCAGGTCTAGACCCAGGCCTAGACCCAGACCCAGGCCTAGACCCAGACCCAGGCCTAGACCCAGGCCTAGACCCAGACCCAGGTCTAGACCCAGACCCAGGTCTAGACCCAGACCCAGGTCTAGACCCAGACCCAGGTCTAGACCCAGGCCTAGACCCATACCCAGGTCTAGACCCAGACCCAGGTCTAGACCCAGACCCAGGCCTAGACCCAGACCCAGGTCTAAACCCAGGTCTAGACCCAGACCCAGACCCAGACCCAGGTCTAGACCCAGACCCAGGTCTAGACCCAGACCCAGGTCTAGACCCAGGCCTAGACCCAGGCCCAGGTCCAGACCCAGACCCAGGCCCAGACCCAGGCCTAGACCCAGACCCAGGCCTAGACCCAGGCCTAGACCCAGACCCAGGTCTAGACCCAGGCCTAGACCCATACCCAGGTCTAGACCCAGACCCAGGCCTAGACCCAGACCCAGGCCTAGACCCAGACCCAGGTCTAGACCCAGACCCAGGCCTAGACCCAGACCCAGGCCTAGACCCAGACCCAGGTCTAGACCCAGGCCTAGACCCAGACCCAGGCCTAGACCCAGACCCAGTCTAGACCTGCCTAGACCCAGACCCAGACCCATACCCAGGTCTAGACCCAGACCCAGGTCTAGACCCAGACCCAGGCCTAGACCCAGACCCAGGTCTAAACCCAGGTCTAGACCCAGACCCAGGCCTTAGACCCAGACCCAGGTCTAGACCCAGGCCTAGACCCAGACCCAGGTCTAGACCCAGACCCAGGCCTAGACCCAGGCCTAGACCCAGACCCAGGCCTAGACCCAGACCCAGGTCTAGACCCAGACCCAGGCCTAGACCCAGACCCAGGCCTAGACCCAGACCCAGGCCTAGACCCAGACCCAGGTCTAGACCCAGGTCTAGACCCAGACCCAGGCCTAGACCCAGGCCTAGACCCAGACCCAGGTCTAGACCCAGACCCAGGTCTAGACCCAGACCCAGGCCTAGACCCAGACCCAGGTCTAGACCCAGACCCAGGTCTAGACCCAGACCCAGGCCTAGACCCAGGCCTAGACCCAGACCCAGACCCAGACCCAGACCCAGACCCAGACCCAGACCTAGACCCAGCCCCAGACCTAGACCCAGACCCAGACCCAGACCCAGGTCTAGACCCAGACCCAGGTCTAGACCCAGGCCTAGACCCAGACCCAGGTCTAGACCCAGACCCAGGTCTAGACCCAGACCCAGGCCTAGACCCAGACCCAGGTCTAGACCTAGACCCAGACCCAGGCCTAGACCCAGACCCAGGCCTAGACCCAGACCCAGGTCTAGACCCAGACCCAGGTCTAGACCCAGACCCAGGCCTAGACCCAGACCCAGACCCAGACCCAGGCCTAGACCCAGGCCTAGACCCAGACCCAGGTCTAGACCCAGACCCAGACCCAGGTCTAGACCCAGACCCAGGTCTAGACCCAGACCCAGGTCTAGACCCAGACCCAGGCCTAGACCCAGACCCAGGTCTAAACCCAGGTCTAGACCCAGACCCAGGCCTAAACCCAGGTCTAGACCCAGACCCAGGCCTAGACCCAGGCCTAGACCCAGACCCAGGTCTAGACCCAGGCCTAGACCCAGACCCAGGTCTAGACCCAGACCCAGGCCTAGACCCAGACCCAGGTCTAGACCCAGACCCAGGTCTAGACCCAGGCCTAGACCCATACCCAGGTCTAGACCCAGACCCAGGTCTAGACCCAGACCCAGGCCTAGACCCAGACCCAGGCCTAGACCCAGACCCAGACCTAGACCCAGACCTAGACCCAGACCCAGGCCTAGACCCAGACCCAGGTCTAGACCCAGACCCAGGCCTAGACCCAGACCCAGGTCTAGACCCAGACCCAGGTCTAGACCCAGACCCAGGCCTAGACCCAGGCCTAGACCCAGACCCAGGCCTAGACCCAGGCCTAGACCCAGACCCAGGTCTAGACCCAGACCCAGGCCTAGACCCAGACCCAGGTCTAGACCCAGACCCAGGCCTAGACCCAGACCCAGGTCTAGACCCAGGCCTAGACCCAGACCCAGGTCTAGACCCAGACCCAGGCCTAGACCCAGGTCTAGACCCAGACCCAGGCCTAGACCCAGACCCAGGCCTAGACCCAGACCCAGGTCTAGACCCAGACCCAGGCCTAGACCCAGACCCAGGCCTAGACCCAGACCCAGGTCTAGACCCAGGCCCAGGTCTAGACCCAGGCCTAGACCCCAGCCCCAGGCCTAGACCCAGACCCAGGTCTAGACCCAGGCCTAGACCCAGACCCAGGTCTAGACCCAGACCCAGGCCTAGACCCAGACCCAGGCCTAGACCCAGGCCTAGACCCAGACCCAGGTCTAGACCCAGGCCTAGACCCAGACCCAGGTCTAGACCCAGACCCAGGCCTAGACCCAGACCCAGGTCTAGACCCAGGCCTAGACCCAGACCCAGGTCTAGACCCAGACCCAGGCCTAGACCCAGACCCAGGTCTAGACCCAGACCCAGGTCTAGACCAGGTGAAGCAGGATGAGTGAGGTTGAAGGTCACATGATAAATCATCAGATCCATGACGGTACCTCAACGGGCAGCTGGTGGTTCTGGTGAAGAACCATATCCTCAGACAACAGCAGGGTTCTGGTCTGGCAGCAAAGGTCTATGGGCTGAAAAAAATCACCACACATCAGAGTAGTAAACAACAACACAGTAACAAAGCAACACAACAATACAAGTTGGGCAAACTCCCATCAGCCTATGGGGCAAACAGCTGGGCCTGGTTCAGACGGCTCTCTGGAGTCCTGACTGGATTCAGATCAAAGCCACTTCTGACGGTAGAGTCCATCTGATTACACCTTCCACTTCTTAAAGACGGAGACGGAGCAGTGATGGAGGTTTTTCTGTTTCAGGCTGGGGTGTGTTTGGTTTGGTTGGTCACCATGGTAACCAAGATGTGACCCATATTCACTTGTGGTTTTAAGGTGGACTGACCTGGACAGAAATGGGGAAGACGAGGGTTTTGTGTTCCAGGCAGATGGACTCTTTGTGTCTCAGGGGGGCATGCTGGTTAGTAGGCACTGAGATTCTGGGTTGGTAGGGAGACAGGATGGAAGAGCTGCAGGTTAAAGGTCGCCATGACAACCCAGACTGAAGAAGGCTGTGACCTCTGCTGGGGTGAGTCTGGTAGGGACGACCTGGGAACAGGTGAAGGTAGAGTGTGGAGTTTATCAGTGTGATATGTAGAAAGGACATCCTGAGTTAGTGTTGTCTTTATTGTGTTTTCTGTGTGGTCAGTGTACTCACCTGTACGGTGCTGCATGCTCAGAATACTGTACATGGATTAAAGCGTTACGTCCACATGATCAGAAATCTCCTAAAGCTAGGATGAAGGAGCATCAAACTGTAGCTTCTTAGAACTTGTTTTCTGAAGAGATTTGGTTTGGTTACTATTATGATGCAATCATTCAGCCTCATTTGACTCTTTAGGAATACGTTTCATCATTTACTAAAAACCTCCCTTTTCTCGCCTTACTTTCTCCCATTGATCCTAATCCATATATAGATAAACACTATATCTATGTATACCTGTAGTGTGTGTGTGTTGTCGTGAACATGAGGGAGCAGTCAGAGTGGACTCACCTGTCCTTTTGTTTCCGTTGCAGTAAACTGGATCTAGGAGCTGAAGCAGAGTCAGGATGAGTTCCCGTGTCTTGTTTTAAAGTTCTTTATAGTAAATAAAGGACCAGCTACCGTCCGTGGTCACGGTGCAGACGTGGTAGAAACAGCGTCCTGCAGCACCACCTTCTTTCTGCTCGTTATTAAAGAGTTCTCTGACTGAAAAGATTTTCTTTTAATAAATAATCATTTCTCTTCTTTACAGACTTAATGACAAACGAATATCAGTGATTGTTTTGTTTTTATCAGAATTCATTGCTTTGAAAGTAATGGTGAAATCCTAATTAATGATAAGATTTAAAATGAATTATTTTAAATCTTAAATACATCAAATTGATCTCTAATTGATGAATGAATGAGGTCATGTTTTATATTAATATCAATACATTGATGTTGTTTCAGTGACCTACAGTCTCCATGTGAGGCTCAGAGACAGAACTGTCTCCTGGTTTCCTGGTAAGTCATCGGTTAGGACTATCGTCTATGAAAACATGATTCTGGATTGTCTTTAGCCGAGTCGGTCTCTGTCAACATGCCGACTGAAAACCTTCAGTCTGGAATCGAGTCAGACTCTAGACCAGGTCAGGTCAGGTTAACGGCCTGAAGAGGACTCGTCCTTTTTGTAACAACTAGAACTTCTAATTTGACCCAGAGAAGATCCAAGTCTTTGAATCAGCTCCAGTTTATCAGAACTAATAAATTAAACCTGATACGACCTGATATGACCTTATGTGACCTGATATGACCTGATGTGACCTGATATGACCTTATTTGACCTTATGTGACCTGATATGACCTGATGTGACCTGATGTGACCTGATATGACCTGATGTGACCTGATTTGACCTTATGTGACCTGATATGACCTGATGTGACCTGATATGACCTGATTTGACCTTATTTGACCTTATATGACCTGATTTGACCTTATGTGACCTGATGTGACCTTATGTGACCTGATATGACCTGATATGACCTTATTTGACCTTATGTGACCTGATATGACCTGATTTGACCTTATGTGACCTGATATGACCTGATTTGACCTTATGTGACCTGATATGACCTGATTTGACCTTATGTGACCTGATATGACCTGATGTGACCTGATATGACCTGATGTGACCTTATTTGACCTTATTTGACCTTATGTGACCTGATGTGATCTGATATGACCTGATGTGATCTGATATGACCTGATTTGACCTTATGTGACCTCATATGACCTGATGTGACCTGATATGACTTGATTTGACCTTATGTGACCTGATATGACCTGATTTGACCTTATGTGACCTGATATGACCTTATGTGACCTGATATGACCTGATGTGACCTGATTTGACCTTATGTGACCTGATGTGACCTGATATGACCTTATGTGACCTGATATGACCTGATTTGACCTTATGTGACCTGATATGACCTGATTTGATCTTATGTGACCTGATATGACTTGATTTGACCTGATATGACTTGATTTGACCTTATGTGACCTGATATGACCTGATTTGACCTTATGTGACCTGATATGACCTGATGTGACCTGATTTGACCTTATGTGACCTGATGTGACCTGATATGACCTTATGTGATCTGATATGACCTGATTTGATCTTATGTGACCTGATTTGACCTTATGTGACCTGATATGACCTGATTTGATCTTATGTGACCTGATTTGACCTTATGTGACCTGATATGACCTGATTTGACCTTATGTGACCTGATTTGACCTTATGTGACCTGATATGACCTGATGTGACCTGATTTGACCTTATGTAACCTGATGTGACCTGATATGACCTTATGTGACCTGATTTGACCTTATGTGACCTGATATGACCTGATTTGATCTTATGTGACCTGATTTGACCTTATGTGACCTCATATGACCTGATGTGACCTGATATGACTTGATTTGACCTTATGTGACCTGATATGACCTGATTTGACCTTATGTGACCTGATATGACCTTATGTGACCTGATTTGACCTTATGTGACCTGATGTGACCTGATATGACCTTATGTGACCTGATATGACCTGATTTGACCTTATGTGACCTGATATGACCTGATTTGATCTTATGTGACCTGATTTGACCTTATGTGACCTGATATGACCTGATTTGATCTTATGTGACCTGATTTGACCTTATGTGACCTGATGTGACCTGATTTGACCTTATGTAACCTGATGTGACCTGATATGACTTGATTTGACCTTATGTGACCTGATATGACTTGATTTGACCTTATGTAACCTGATATGACCTGATGTGACCTGATTTGACCTTATGTAACCTGATGTGACCTGATATGACCTTATGTGACCTGATTTGATCTTATGTGACCTGATTTGATCTTATGTGACCTGATGTGACCTGATATGACCTGATTTGACCTTATGTGACCTGATGTGACCTGAGTTGTTCAGCTCAGAGGAATCCATGAAAGCAGCTCTCCTCACACTCACCTGGGTTCCTGGATTAACTGGTGACAGGGCGTCTCCCTTTGATGATGTCACACATTTCCCCTTCATGGTGTTAGGTGAGAACACCTGCTGATCTTCCTCTTTCTGGTTGTCCTTTCTGTCCCTCCACAGCGAACCCAGAGCCTCCAAACTGGAATGGACTCCTGAACCTTGACCGCACTGGCGGCCATGTTTGCTGTGCAAGAACTTGCTCTGTGTTTTCTGGAGACAATAAGACCAATGGACATCAGATCCAAAGATTCAGAATCAGGATTATTTTTACCCACCCTGAAGAAATGACACAAGGAACAACAAGGGAAGAGTTTCCAGTCTCTGCTTTGCTTTTCTTCTTCTTCACAAACATGCATGAACACGTTTCCAGAACATTAAATCACCAGACAGTTTGAAACAGAGGTCTGAACCCTGTATTTACAGTTGTTTGAGTTCTTGTTCTGCGTTCTGGGTGGTGAATGTGATGGTTCAACATGCTATCAACCTGTTCTTTAGTCCACTGGTTTTGGTGTCCGGTGGTCCACCAGAGGGGAGAGGTCCAAGCTAAAGTCCTGGGTCAGAGGGTGCCTGTTTCCTCCCTCTAGAGGAGTCCAGGTCCTGGATGGAGGACAGGTTGGCACCAGGGATCATTTCTGTCTTAATAATCCTCTGCAGTTTGTTTCTGACAGAGGTCAGACTGTAAAGGTCAACCAGCAGCTTCTGAGGCAGGTTCAGTTTTCTAAACTGCAGTCTCTTCAGAAACAGTTCTTTATGTGAATAAGGAAACACAGAATATCTATGGCTGAGTCAGCATGAAGTCACACCTGAGTGATGTCAGCATGTGCATGAGCCAATCACAGCACCACAACATGCTAACAGGCCATCAGTTGACCAAAGTAGCTTAAATGTTGTTTCTCTGAAGACTCACCATTTTTAGAGCTATTGGCATCAACAAGGTCTCATTTCTTGAACCAGTTCCAGGAGAACCTCTCCAGACCACCAGCACGATCTTAGACAGACAACACCTGAAAAGATATGTTCCAGGTTAAAGTCTTAAAGTCAGAGTCTGGTCAATCTAAAACCATCTGAGAACGTTTTAAAACATTAAACAACAATCTGTGGCTTAGGGTTAAGGCCAGAGTCAGGCTTAGGGGTCAGGGTTAGGGATTAGGGTCCAGGTACGTGTTCAGAGCTAGAGAGGGTGGAACGCCATCACCTCTTCTGCTGAATTATCACCTTATTGTGGTGGAGAGGTCCGAGTTCCTCTATGATCCTGGGAACTGTTTCCTGGGGCAGCAGCCACTGTTAGGGTCAGCCATGGCAAAGTGGCCTCAGGTGAGGGGGTCAAACTATGCAGTTCAAAGACCTTGATGGAGGACAAAAAACCCAGCAGGGCGCGCCGGGGCCACCCCCCTGTAGCCAGGCCTGGGATGGGAGGTTGACGGTCAACCCCTGGTGGTAGAGACTTGGTTCCTGGTCCTCTTTGGCCAGGTCAAGCTCAAAAACAACCAGGAAGTCACCTCAAGTTGGGGCGGCATTAGATCAGTTGGGAGAGTGGCCGGTCTGGTAACCGGAGGGTCACCGGTTCGATTTCCAGCTCTGGCTGGGTTAGATTGTCGTTGTGTCCTTGGGCAAGACACTTCACCCACCTTACTGTGTGACTGTGAGTGTGACTGTGTGTGAATGTGAGTGTGACTGTGTGTGAATGTTGGTGGTGGTCAGAAGGGCCGATGGTCAGAATGTCAGCCTCTCTTCTGTCAGTCTGCCCCAGGGCAGCTGTGGCTACAGACGTCTGTCGTAGTTTACCACCACCGGTGAGAATGACTGTGTGAATGAATGATGTAACTCTGTAAAGCGTCTCTGAGTGACCTGAAAAGCGCTGTACTATAAAACTGATGCATCAGTAGTTGGAATGCTGAGTAAGCATTCCAACTACTGAGTTCCTCCTGTACGATCTTTGGCTCGCTTCTTCTTCTGCAATTTTCAACCGATTTCAACAAATTATACCTCAAATCGTTCAGCTTGTTCAGGACATGCCGGCTATGACTTTTCTTATTGATATCTTTTAAACTTTTCAAATTATTCACCTTTTTTTGCAGCCCATTGAAATACATTGAAATTCTTCAAATTCTTCAAATTTTTCTAATAATTCCACTCTTTTTCCAAGTTTAACTACTTCAGCATACTTCAACTTAGAAACTTCATTCAACTTTTAAACAACTCTCAAGACATTCAACTATTACTGTATGATTAAGCTTTTTGATATCTTTGACCAATCCTGAGAAATGACGAGTTAAACTTGAGGAACATTTCAGACGTCAGACAAAAAAAATCATCAACAATATAATGAAAAAGATAGGAGCAGAAAGGCAGGTTCTGCGCCAACTAGGCCGATTTGTGAGAGAACCGTAAGTCACACAGACATCAGAGTTACACTTTCTGAAAGCTAACAAAAATCCCTAATCAGAGATGTATAATTCATACATGTGCTGTGAAAACTGTGGGAGCAGGACAACTTTGTTCGGAGGTGGATCGTGAATCTCAAACCTGTCTCCCACTCTGGTGATGTCATCACCTCACTCTAACAGTCAGGGCTTTGGGATTTTGGAGGAACAAAAAATTTCAAACTGTAACTACTCTCACTCAGTTTGATGAACATCAACAAATTATACATTAAAATGTTGGGATTTTTGTCTAGTTTCAGAATATCTGGTTGTTTGGGCCATAGGTAGTATGGCTCGTTCATAAATCACCTCAATGCCAGGAGAAATCTGCTCATTTTCAGTCTCTTTCCTATGTTAAATGCCTCAGGAGATTTCTAGAAGTTTCTGAACGAAACATGGTTTTTCTATCGCCATATCTCCTTCAAATATTGACCTAGGTGTACAAAAATTGAGACTTAACATCTCCAAAGCCTGCTGTCACTCACGGATTTAAAATTTTTTAAATTGGTCAAACGGTTTCCTAAAGACAGTGATTTGTTCGAGCCCTACAACTTGCCTTTTCCTGCTGTATTTTAACAGTGTCACAGGTGTCCATCATCTTCATCACATCATCATCATCAGCTCGTTAGCCTTTCTAAACACTGAACAGATCAAAGGGACAGAGTTCCACTGGTTTGAACTGGAAATGACTGATCCAGGACCAGGATCAGAGTAGGGACCAGAGCCACAACAACATCCAGGACCTGATCCAGGATCAGAGTAGGGACCAGAGCCACAACAACATCCAGGACCAGGACCAGGATCAGAGTAGGGACCAGAGCCACAACAACATCCAGGACCAGGACCAGGATCAGAGTAGGGACCAGAGCCACAACAACATCCAGGACCTGGACCAGGACCAGAACCAGACATCAACCTGAACAGGACTAAAACTGGGTCCATGCCCAGGACCTGACCATACCCAGAACCAGTACTAGAACAGAGTCTAGAATCAGGACTAGTAGCAGAAATGGGTCCTAACCCAGAACCTAGGCCAGATCCAGGACCAGAACTGGGTCTAAGCCCAGGACCTTAGCCAGATCCAGGACCAGAGTAGGGACCAGAGCCACAACAACATCCAGGACCAGACCAGGATCAGAGTAGGGACCAGAGCCACAACAACATCCAGGACCTGGACCAGGACCAGGATCAGAGTAGGGACCAGAGCCACAACAACATCCAGGACCTGATCCAGGATCAGAGTAGGGACCAGAGCCACAACAACATCCAGGACCAGGACCAGGATCAGAGTAGGGACCAGAGCCACAACAACATCCAGGACCTGATCCAGGACCAGGATCAGAGTAGGGACCAGAGCCACAACAACATCCAGGACCTGGACCAGGATCAGAGTAGGGACCAGAGCCACAACAACATCCAGGACCTGATCCAGGATCAGAGTAGGGACCAGAGCCACAACAACATCCAGGACCTGGACCAGGACCAGGATCAGAGTAGGGACCAGAGCCACAACAACATCCAGGACCTGGACCAGGACCAGGATCAGAGTAGGGACCAGAGCCACAACAACATCCAGGACCTGGACCAGGACCAGGATCAGAGTAGGGACCAGAGCCACAACAACATCCAGGACCTGGACCAGGATCAGAGTAGGGACCAGAGCCACAACAACATCCAGGACCTGATCCAGGACCAGGATCAGAGTAGGGACCAGAGCCACAACAACATCCAGGACCTGGACCAGGATCAGAGTAGGGACCAGAGCCACAACAACATCCAGGACCTGGACCAGGACCAGGATCAGAGTAGGGACCAGAGCCACAACAACATCCAGGACCAGAACCTGGACTTCAACCTGGAACAGGACTAAAACTGGGTCCATGCCCAGGACCTGACCATACCCAGAACCAGTACTAGAACAGAGTCTAGAATCAGGACTAGTAGCAGAAATGGGTCCTAACCCAGAACCTAGGCCAGATCCAGGACCAGAACTGGGTCTAAGCCCAGGACCTTAGCCAGATCCAGGACCAGAACCAGGACTTGGGAGTGAACCAGAGATCCAGACCTTTTAGGCACAGAAATGGGGCGGTATCAGAGCCAGAAACAGCAGCTTGACCAGAATCTGACCTGAAACCAGGTCTAGACCCTGGACCAGGACCAGAGATGACCCAGAACCAGATGCTAACATTAGCATTAGCATGCTAACATGCTAAACATAACTTTTGTGTAATAACATGCTAATGCAAATTTTTTTACACTTTTAGCATGGCAACACATTATACCCAGTGTTAGCATGTTAGCATGCTAATGCTAGCACGTTAGCTTAAAATTGAGTTTTTGCACATTTCGCACGCAAACGAAAGGTTGAACCCAGACATATTATATATCAACTCGATCGGCTTCTTCCTGTGATGTCTGCTTGAAAATTTCATAGCGTTCCGATAAACTATGGTGAAGTTGTTCACAAAAAACTACGTCCAAAATCACGGTGACGGGGCTTAAACCATAGAATTTCTGCTAAAATGTACTAATGTTTTAAAGCCTGCTGTGTTGACACACTTTGACATAGAAACTTCATTCTTGTTTTAAAATAATCAGGGGACTTTGGACTACAAAATATTGAGGAACCATGTTGAAATCTTGTGCCATCTTTCTCTAATCACATTGCAAATCAATGCACCACACAACCACATTAAATGATTGAAGCTGACTCCATTTTAGATGGTTGACAGCTTCATGATTGGAGACACTTACACCTTGGAACCTTAAACTTATTCAGGTGTTCTCTGTATGTCCCTTACCAATTAACCTTCAAACAGTTTAGCTAGGAATACATTTTAGCTCTGGTCTTTAGACATTTTCAGAGGTTTGAGCTGTTTTTCCTCTGACGTCAGCTTTTGATTGAGCTGTTTCTCTGTCAGTCTATTTAACTAACTCTTTGCTTTACAATTATCCATTTATATATTTTAACTAACATTCTACCATTCTGCAGTACCTTAATGTCTTTCTTATACTTTACTGTTTAGCTAATCTTGTACCATTTAGCAAATCTTTTTTAAGGTTTTGCTAGAATTGTGACTTTGTCTGCTGGTGTAAACTCTTTTGGAAGTCATTGCCTTTTGCTATTTTTTATTTAGCTAACCATTTGAATGTTTAAGCAATATTTTCATCTAAATTGCACTTTTTAAACAAATTTCAACTCTTAAATTTCAACAAATCAGGTATTTTGAACTATTTAAATCAAATTAAACTCTTTTAACCTTCTCTAAACTTCAAATATTTAAGATATTTCTGCCAATGTTGGCACTTGAACTTAAATTCAGCTTCAAATTAACTCTTTCATTAAATTAATTAAAACTTTTCATCTGAAACTTCAACTTTTTAAAAAGGATTCTGCTTTTTATGACGTTTTAACTTAATTTCTGCTAAAGTTCTTCTTCATTACATCAGGTTTCAGCCAATTTTAACTGTTTTAATTGTCTTATACTGATTGAACTGTATTTACACAGTTCAGCTTAGATTAAGCTTTTAATCAGTTTTTTTCGCTTTTTTCCACATGTTTAAGCAATCTTTTCAGCTAAATTACACTTTTTCAGCAAATGTGTACAATAATATAGGCTGCATGGTGGCGCAGTTGGTTAGCACTGTTGCCTCGCAGCAAGGAGGTCGTGGGTTCGCATCCCGGCTCTGCGGCCTCTCTGCGTGGAGTTTGCATGTTCTCCCCGTGCATGCGTGGGTTTCCTCCGGGTACTCCGGTTTCCTCCCACAGTCCAAAGACATGACTGTCAGGCTAATTGGGCTGGTAAATTGTCCTTAGGTGTGAGTGGGTGTGTGGTTGTTTGTCTCGTTCGTCTCTGTGTGGCCCTGCGATGGACTGGCGACCCGTCCAGGGTGTCCCCCGCCTCTCGCCCCCTGACCGCTGGAGATAGGCACCAGCTGCCCCCGCGACCCTCCGTGGAGGACCAAGCGGCTACAGAAAATGGATGGATGGATGGTGTACAATAATTTCAACAATTCAGGTATTTTCAACAAATTTATTCAAGTTTAACAACTTTAAGCTACATTAAACTTAAACAAATCTAAATTTTCAGCAAATATTTAAAGTTTAGCTAAATTTGCACTCATTTGAGCTTCTTTCAGCTGGTTTTGGACAATTTCAGCTGTCTCTTTCAGCTTTCAGCATTCCAACTTTGCTTTTGTGCAACAAATGCAGCTTATCTAGTTATTATTATTATACAATGTAAAGGTAATGATCAGGGGTGCACATAATTCTTTCATTGAGGTCCTCAGGGGAGAGTTTGGTACACACCACCTTGCAGGGTTCACCTGAGTTCACGGGGGGTCAGAATGCACCCATACACACAGCCAGGGTTCTGGCACATGTGTGTCAATAAGCCTCTGGCTCTATGACCACTCCTTCACAGCGCACCACAACTGGATGTAAAGAAAACTGGTACATGGTGTGTACTTGTACAGGGCTTTGTAAGTCCTAGAACTCCCAAAGCGCGTCACCCTACACAAAAACATTCACACGCTGATGGTAGTGAGCTTCACTGTAGCCACAGCTGCCCTGGAGCAGACTGTCAGAGGCTGGAGTCACCACTGGGCCTCCTCACCACCACCAGCAGGGAAACTGGGTGAAGTGTCTTCAACGACACAACGACAATGTAACCCAGCCAGAAATGGGATCGAACCATTGACCTTCCGGTTGCTAGATGGCCACTCTACCAACTGAGCTACAAACCACCCCATGTGAGGTTCATCAGTGTCTGATAATCACAAGCTACATTGATTCAGACCGTGAAAGCACTTAGGCAGAGGGATCAGGTGCATGGTATCTTGTGCTTATCCACACTGGTGGACCAATTATGTTCAGGCCTGTTTATGACCAGTTCATCAGACCTACAGCCCTGTATCGTGGGTACTCAGGTGAAGAGAGGGGCCAAGCTGTCACCTGATCACCACCTGGTGGTGAGTTAGATCCAATGGTGGGGCGGCATGTAGCTCAGTAGGTAGTAGCTAGCTGACAACCAGAATGGTGCTGGTTCGATCCCAGCTCCGGCTGGGTTACTTTGTTTTGGGGTGAAATACTTCACCCACCTTGCCTACTGGTGAGGTCAGAGGGACCTGGTGGAGGTCAGAGGGACCTGGTGGAGGTCAGAGGGACCTGGTGGAGGTCAGAGGGACCTGGTGGAGATCAGAGGGACCTCGTGGTGGTCAGAGGGACCTGGTGGAGGTCAGAGGGACCTGGTGGAGGTCAGAGGGACCTGGTGGAGGTCAGAGGGACCTGGTGGTGGTCAGAGGGACCTGGTGGAGGTCAGAGGGACCTGGTGGAGGTCAGAGGGACCTGGTGGAGGTCAGAGGGACCTGGTGGAGGTCAGAAGGACCTGGTGGAGGTCAGAGGGACCTGGTGGAGGTCAGAGGGACCTGGTGGTGGTCAGAGGGACCTGGTGGTGGTCAGAGGGACCTGGTGGAGGTCAGAGGGACCTGGTGGTGGTCTGAGGGACCTGGTGGTGGTCTGAGGGACCTGGTGGAGGTCAGAGGGACCTGGTGGAGGTCAGAGGGACCTGGTGGAGGTCAGAGGGACCTGGTGGTGGTCAGAGGGACCTGGTGGTGGTCAGAGGGACCTGGTGGAGGTCAGAGGGACCTGGTGGAGGTCAGAGGGACCTGGTGGAGGTCAGAGGGACCTGGTGGAGGTCAGAGGGACCTGGTGGTGGTCTGAGGGACCTGGTGGTGGTCTGAGGGACCTGGTGGAGGTCAGAGGGACCTGGTGGAGGTCAGAAGGACCTGGTGGTGGTCTGAGGGACCTGGTGGAGGTCAGAGGGACCTGGTGGAGGTCAGAGGGACCTGGTGGAGGTCAGAGGGACCTGGTGGTGGTCAGAGGGACCTGGTGGAGGTCAGAGGGACCTGGTGGAGGTCAGAGGGACCTGGTGGAGGTCAGAAGGACCTGGTGGTGGTCTGAGGGACCTGGTGGAGGTCAGAAGGACCTGGTGGAGGTCAGAAGGACCTGGTGGTGGTCTGAGGGACCTGGTGGAGGTCAGAGGGACCTGGTGGAGGTCAGAGGGACCTGGTGGAGGTCAGAGGGACCTGGTGGTGGTCAGAAGGACCTGGTGGAGGTCAGAGGGACCTGGTGGAGGTCAGAGGGACCTGGTGGAGGTCAGAGGGACCTGGTGGAGGTCTGAGGGACCTGGTGGAGGTCAGAGGGACCTGGTGGAGGTCTGAGGGACCTGAGGATCCCTCAGATGTCAAACTCATCCTAGAGGGTTGCTATCCAGCATGTTTTATCACGTCTGATTTGAATCAGTGGGCGATTAACAAGCTTCTGTTCAAGTTGAGTAAATGAATGTAATAAAAGATTGAGGTGTGTTGGATTGGGATACGTACTAAAATGTGTAGGAGAGCGGCCCTTAAGGACTGGAGTTTGACACCCCTGGTCAAACCTCAGATCCAGAAGGAGCAGTGTGGCTTCTGTCCAGGACGTTGAACAGTGGATCAGATCTTTTCCCTGGTGGAGTTGCTGAAGGGATTCTGGGAGTTTGGAGGTCTCCTCTACATGTCTTTTGTGGACTTGAAAAAGGCGCCTTCCACAGATTACTGTGTCCTCTAAGATATTTGTTGGGGGTTGCTGTGAGAGTATGTGGTGTCAGGGCAGCTACTGATGGTTCTGTTTTCATCTTCAGGTCATGACCTTCAGTGTGCAGAGTGATGGTTAGCAGCTGTTAGGATTAGGGTAACCCTGGTACATCTATGCCAGGACTTTAGATAAGTGGAAAATGGACAGATGGACTTAACACCATAACAAACAGATCTGAAGGTAAACTACAAACGCTGGTGGATGTGTTCAGAGGGTAGTAACCTGCCCCCGGGCTGGCCACACACTAAAGATGAGACAGTACCTGATAGCATGTGCAAGGTCAGCACATTTCCAGGTTTCAACAGGAAGTCCATTAAATTGCATGACTGAGTCTCCCTGACGAAGTCCAGACTGATGAGCTGGTCCTCCTGAAAACATTCCATCAATTAAATCAGCTAAAGAGTCACATGACAGCTGACAGGAAAGGTCACTCAGAGCAGGATGACCTGAATGCTAGAATGCAGAACATCAGGTAGGAGTAGAACCCTACACTCTGACCAATAGAAGAACATCAGATAGGAATAGAACCCTACACTCTAACCAATAGAAGAACATCAGGTAGGAGTAGAACCCTACACTCTAACCAATAGAAGAACATCAGGTAGGAGTAGAACCCTACACTCTGACCAATAGAAGAACATCAGGTAGGAGTAGAACCCTACACTCTGACCAATAGAAGAACATCAGGTAGGAGTAGAACCCTACACTCTAACCAATAGAAGAACATCAGGTAGGAGTAGAACCCTACACTCTGACCAAAAGAAGAACATCAGGTAGGAGTAGAACCCTACACTCTGACCAATAGAAGAACATCAGGTAGGAGTAGAACCCTACACTCTGACCAATAGAAGAACATCAGGTAGGAGTAGAACCCTACACTCTGACCAATAGAAGAACATCAGATAGGAGTAGAACCCTACACTCTAACCAACAGAAGAACATCAGGTAGGAGTAGAACCCTACACTCTGACCAATAGAAGAACATCAGGTAGGAGTAGAACCCTACACTCTAACCAACAGAAGAACATCAGGTAGGAGTAGAACCCTACACTCTGACCAA
>SSNR01000707.1:41390-164806 GCA_006937965.1 Callopanchax toddi | reverse complement strand
GCATGAGACAGAGTCTACAACACACACAAGTGGCTCTGGTAGTACAGCTTATCCAGGATAGCACATCCATTTGAGCTGTGGCAATAAGGTTTGCCGTTTCGTGTCAGCGTAGAGTCCAGAGCATGGAGGCGATACTAGGAAACAAGCCAGGACATCAGGAGACATGGAGAAGGGTGTAGGAGAGCAACAACCCTGCAGCAGGACTGTTACCTCTACCTTTGTGTAAGGAGGAACGGGAGAACTGCCAGAGCCCTGCAAAATGTCTCGCTCCATCCACCAATGCCATGTTTCACCACAGACTGTCCAGGAGTTGGCGGATGATTTAGTCCAGGTCTGGAAAGAGATCCCCCAGGAGATCATCCTCCACCTCCTCAGGAGCATGTCCAGGTGTTGTAGTGAGGTCAGATACATGAAGTCCACACACAATAGGAAGCTTAATTTTGACTTGTTTTAAAGACATTACATCTAAGTTGGATCAGCCTGCAGTTTTTTCCACTTTCACTTTGAGAGTGACCCAAAATCCAGACCTCCATGGGTTCAAAATTTTGATTATCAAGATCTTTTTGGTGATTTTGTTGTCAGCACATTCAACTATGTGAAGAACAAAGTACTTATTAAGAATATTTCATCGGTTCAGATCTAGGGAGTCCTATTTTTGTGTTACCTTTATTTTTTGAGCAGTGTATTGTAGGTCCATAGTTCAAGAGGAAACCCATAGCCAAAAAATAACCTTTAAATGTAAACTTATACATTATCTATCAAAATTTTTTAGTAATACTGACATCAACCCAGACAATTAAAAAATGAACTATAGTTTAATGTAAATGTTAGCACAGTTAAGCTTAGACTGAACCAAACTTTATCAGAGTTTTTTAAAATGGTCTAAAGCATCTGTTCACAGTTGTCTGAAAACATTTCCAAAGTTTTTGTTTTTAAAGTCATGTCCCTTTCTCTATTGTATCATAGTGTGCACCCAGCCAGTTTCAATACCAACTTACCTCTGCTGTAATGAACAGATTAACAAAATTACTAATGACTGGAAGCTTAATTTCTAAAATGTTTGTAAATGGTACATACCAACATGATTGTTTCACGGATGTCAAGGTCAGCACAGTCTTTGATATCTATTGTTGCCTCTTCTTGAGATCCTCCAAAAAGCACATGCAGAATGGCTGGGCTAAGTCCACCAAGGCATGGGCCTCCATGTAGGAAAGAATGCCCAATCATGCGACCAGCTACGATGAAGAAGTCACTCTCCAAAAGGAACCGAGAAGTGGAAGGAACCAAGTGTTCTTCTTCACCCACAAAAAGTAGAGTTCCGCCAGGCCCTAAAAAACAGCAAACAGCCCCCATCCCACAGTATACATGTTATTAAAAACAACTGCAACAACTACAATTTATACAAGGCAACATAATTTAACCCATCATCACTCTGCTCACGCCTCCTCCCCTGGACCACAGTCATCTGGTGAAGTACACCTACAACAGTCCTACTGTCTCTGCTATCAGGTCATACTGCAAACCATGGACAGGTCCTGCAGGAGTTTGTGGACTGGTGCACCATTGCACACCTGGAACTGTATTTCAGTAAAAACAAGGATATGGTGGTGACCTTTTCCAACAAGCAGAGAGACCTGGCTCCAGCTGCCACAATCATCATCCACAAAAAGCCTGTGGGGGACTATTGGGGACCACCTTTGACCACCTCCTCAAATTCGCTTTCAACACTGAGGATATTCTACAAAGTGCCAGCAACGGCTCTACCTTCTGAGTAAGCAAAATTCCTTTGGAGTCTGGAAACATTTTCTAATGACATATAAAAAGGTATATTATGCAGTATTGGCTTGTTCTTTAACTCCCTCTAATGTCCGTTTTAAGTCACTGTCTTAAAAACATCATCTTTGCTCAGAAAGCCCTAAATCTACCTGTTAAATGTCTCCTCAGCCTTCACTGCTTTCTACTGGAGCGGTTCATCACTCATTCAAAGAAATCAGCTGTTCAAGCAGGGAGAGATGGGAAAAATCAGGAATCATGAGCTAAAAACACTCCGGAGCTAGCATAACAGCTAGCCTAACCCTCTGAGATACGTGACTTTGTGAGACTTCAGGACACCGGACCAGAGACTCAGAAGTTACAAACGTGGTATTCTGGATCCAAGCAGCAGATGGAACTGAGGGACTTTTATTAACCTGTAAAGGGTCAGATTAGCTAAGACTGGATCAAGGACAAGATTTCAAAAGATGAAAAAGTTACATAGTGTGCCTTTAATTACTCTTTCATAGAGTGTCATCACATTCTCCATCACATGCTGTTTCTTCTCCATCAGCCTCCAGTACATAAACCACCTATAGCAAGGGCAGGGAACCCTGGTCTAGAGAGCTGCAACCTGCTTGTTTTCCAACTATCTTTGTTGTTCCTGCTGTTGATTACCTGGATCAGGAGTGTTGCGGTTCTCCAGGACCAGGGTTCCCTACCCCTTACCTATAGAGTACAGTCAACGTGTACTCTCGGATCATTGACTACCGGTGAGGAACTTAACTTTTCAATGTGACCAGCATACAGGTAGTTTAGCGCATAGAATCATTAAAGACCCCTCACACCCACATCACTCTGCCTTTGAGTGACTGCCCTCCAAATACCAACTTAGATACCCAGGTTTTTCCTTTGTTGTTCTTTCTATGAGATATATATTCTCACTGTGTGTTAATTGTGTGTTGATAGTGATTGTGTTTATGTCTGTGCTACTTCACTATGCCTTCAAATTGCCCCCTTAGGGCAAAAAAGAGAAAAAATAAAGTTAATAATATATTTTAAAATAGTCTTCTTGAATCTTATTTTATAGAACAGGGTCTGACTATCACTGATATAAATTTGTAAAAAGTCATGCATAATTCATGAAAGGGAGAAACTCCAGATAGCAGCTTTAACTCATGTACTACCAAATCGTAAGGTGTGTGGGTTTATGGGTATTGAAACCTTAAGACTGCTTCTCTGTCAAGAAGCTGGTAATGAAGAATAATAGCTTGAAAGCTGAGGTGCAAGCATCCCCATATATACTGTGATGTATAAAAATCTACATTAATAACACTACTATTAAATCATCTGTTAAACTAATTCACTCATTTATACTGTTCATATGCAGGAACAAGAACAGTTTTAACTTACCAAAAGCTGTATCAAAGCCATGCTGGAGCTTTGACATGATAGTTGCAAAACAATGACGGGTCACGCCATCACCAACTGCTGGATCGCCTTAAAAGAAACAAAGGACAAATAAAGCTTCATTTTTAAGAAAACGTAATTATGAAGGAATGGTTTTATGCTGTATTTGCGTCACACAAACTGCACTGTCAATCAAGGGACAAATAAAACATTCTTAGTACTCTTAATTATTTGGAAAAATATTGTGTGATAGTTACTACTTTGAGATTGAGAGACTAGAGGCATGCATTTTCTGTTCCATTAAAACTTCTTTCTTAATTTTCTTATTACTTCTTTTTTTGTAAACATGAGGTGACTACAGCAAGCTGATGACATGAAGAAGTAATCTGGGATCTACTATATGCATATCTAAGAAGCAGTGTTCTCAGTAGTTAAAGGAAAAGCACTTATGTTGTTTGTGTTGTCATTTGAGTCTGTAAGAAATTTACCCTTCAATGTGCAAATTAATGGTGAGGCCCATTCAACATGAGCCATCTTATAAAATGTGAGGATTTCCCTTTCTCTGTCTTCTGCATTGACTGCCAGATCCAATACAAGATTTAGATGTCTTCTTGTTGCATGATTATTTAAGAGTTCATCCCTGAATCTCTTTGCTGCAACTTTTGGATCTGGCTCATTCATCCAATCTAAAAATGTTAAGATATAGTACATTCAGATACAGAAGGATAATGTGAAGGACAAGAATAACAGAAATACCATAGTAATAAAAAAATGTACCGTGTTCCTCAGTTGAAAAGTTGGTGTCAGCATGAGACCTATGTTCCTGTGGTGTGACAGGGCCTGGCACAGTCTCATCAGCTGGCACGGACATGCATGTGCTGATAGTTCTTTCGGTGTCACTGTCCTGTGGTCTGGGAAATGGATTATTTAAATAATTTTAAATTTTTATATTTTCTCATCTTGAATTTGTGGTGGGTCAGCTCCCTCATTTGACATTACCATTTCTTCCTCCCCATAGCTCTGCAGTCTTAAATATAGAGGACAACAGCAGATGAGTTGTTTGCGTAATGGCTTGTATTTATAGAGCACCTTCTAGAGTGTTCTACACGCCCCAAAGCGCTGTACAACACAACAGTCATTCACCCATGCACACACACACAGGTGGGAAAAGTAATGTAACCCAGCTGGAGCTGGGATCGAACCAGTGACCCTCTGGTTGCCAGACTGGCCACTCTATCTACTGAGCTAAATGTACTACCCAAAAATAGCCAAATTTAGCAAGTACAATGTGAAAAAAACAACATAGTAAATGTATAAGTAAAGGAGGCATTCATTGTGTTTGCAAATGACACGTTTCCAAATCTTCGTGTGTGTAGCTTTACCTTCTGCATTCATCAATGTGAGCCCTGATTTGTCCTAATGGGAATTCTTCTCCACAGGAGAGACATTTCTGAAATGGTCCTTGTTGTGAACTGCATGGTCCAGATGACTGCAGATGAGATGATTTTATAGATTAGAACCATGGAATAATGATGTAACCCCTCAAATCCATTTTTTAAAATCCTCCCGTAAGAGGGAATTTTAAAATGAGAAACTTACAGGATCAATATCCAAGTCCATTTGAATTGGTCTTATATAAATTGTAGCAAACCCAATTTGAGTTTGTCGATCCTTCAGGTATCCCACATGATAACCCTCACTGGGACATGGGATCACTGTCATTTGCCGACTTCGAGTACTTCCAGAGATTTTTAGTAATTCATATCCACCACAGTCTTTCAGCTTTGGATATGCAGCTAAAATGAAATTGGTGAATTCCTCTGGATTTCTATGATTTCCTGAAAATAAAAGTCAAATACTTAAAGTTAACTTGGTTTTATGTTAATCAGTTGGTTCTTTATTTTTTGCTTGCTTACTTTTTACATACCTCTAAATGTAAGGCGTTTTTCCCCTAATCCCGCATCAGCGAGTATGTTTTTTTTCAATCGAGAGGGGACTAGTAACGCATTTTTTTCCTCCAGACAACAGAACACATGTGTGTATGATGGGAACGTTTGGGATACAGCTGAATTTCGACGACTTGTTGACCGACTTCCCCCCAGCCTATATGGGCTAAAAAGCCTGGACACCTCAGCTAGAGAAACAAAAACAAACTACAATCAGTGTATAAAACAAGTTGTGCATTTATATTTACATTTGAACAGAGTGCTGTAACAAGGCAGTTTTTTTCTTGAATTTGATGCTGACAACTATGAACCATCAAATTTAATGCCTATGGTGCTGTCATTTGAACCCACTGTAGCCGTTTCACACATGTTAAAGCACTTAATAAATGATTGAGGGGGAATGGTCTTGAAAATGTTAGAGTTCTACCACCTCTTCCCTGTAGTCTGCACTCATTTACCGGTATATTATTTGTGACCCTAAATAGCCAGGAACATACAGGTCACCCTTCAGAATGCTATTATGTGTGACCTTACTGTAAACACCTAATAATTAAGTTCAATAATAGTAATATTATAGTAATGGAAACGCTTTTCTGGACACCCAAAGCGCGTCACAGAAGCTCCATTGTTCATTCGCTCTCTCACTCACTCACACTCTGGTGGTGGTAAACTACATCTGTAGTCACATCTGCCCTGGGACAGTCTGACAGAAGCGATTCTTCGCCATCGGCCCCTCTGACCACCAACATGCAAGTTGGGTGAAGTGTCTTGCCCAAGGACACAATGACAAAACCCAGCAGGAGCTGAGGATCAAACGGCCAGAAGAACACTACCTACTGAGCAATGGCTGCACACAATATAACCGTTTATTTGAATTCTGACACTTCCAAGTAGCAATTTTATCAAACTTTGACTTCATTAGGCATTTACAGTAAGGTCACACATATATAACAGCCATTCTAAATGGTGACGTGTGTGTTCCTGGCTATTTAAGAGTCACAAATAATATTAAATGAGTGCAGACTGCAGGGAGGATGTGTCAGAATTTAAACAAACCGTTATATTGAACTTTTGACTTTATTATTAAGATTTAGCAGTGGCTACGCAGTTTACGTAAATGCTATTCTTGCTTGTCCTGAAGTCACAGATATTATTTTTGAACCAAGTGGATCAAAACGTACGATGGACCGCGCCAAACACCTTATTTTCTGTGTCAAAAGCACTTTTAGCGTTTGTTTTCTAGCATGTAGCACGTGATAAAAATGCCTCTTTTCCTTGATAAAGATATTCCTGCCAATAACATAACCCATTTTTCCTCGAGTTCGGTGTTAGCTGAGCTAACGTATTTAAATTTGATGAGAAACATAGAGACAGACGTTACAATTTCGATACCTACATCTTAAGTATCAATTTTAAGGCGGATTATAAAACCTACCATCCACTGGATGTCTCGGAGTTGACGTATGTGTCCACGGCGTCGGAGTTCTTTCCAAATGTACCGGTGTTCTGGTCGGTGGCGGTGCCGTGTAGCTGGGGGTCGAGGCAGTGGGTATCACTGGCGAACCGGAGTCTGCTTAAACACGAGCATTTTTCGTTTTATGTTGACGCTGTACATCAGTAATTCGTGAATTTTGAGTGTTCTAAATCTAAGAAAAGTACCGTTTTCAAGAAGGTCGGCTGCTTCCCGAAGCAAATCTGCCAGAGGTCTGTTGTTACCTGAAGCCATTGCGACGAAAAGCTACATCTCTTTGTTTAGGATGGCGCCAGAAAAGTTTGTGTGACTTTATTGGGAGCAGATTGGTTGACCAATCAGGGTTTAGACCCGAGGTAGGAACAGCCTCCTCATTAACATATACTTGAGGAGGGAAAGGAAAAGGAAAAGTGGAAATAAATGAATGTGGAAATAAATGAATAAAAGAATAAATGAATAAGTAAATAAATAAAAAAATAAATGAATAAATAAAAGAATAAAAAAATAAATGAATAAAAAAATAAAAAAATAAATGAATAAATAAAAGAATAAATAAATAAATGAATAAAAGAATAAAAGAATAAATGAATGAGTAAATAAATACAAGAATAAATAAATAAATGAATAAAAGAATAAATGAATAAGTTAATAAATAAAAGAATAAATGAATAAATAAAAGAATGAATAAAAGAATAAGTAAAAAAATAAAAGAATAAAAGAATAAATAAATAAATAAAAGAATAAATAAATGAATGAATTAAAGAATAAATAAATAAATGAATGAATAAAATAATAAATGAATGAATGAATAAATAAAATAATAAATGAATAAAAGAATAAATAAATAAATGAATAAAATAATAAAAGAATAAATGAATGAATAAATGAATGAATAAATAAATACATTTATTGCATAATAGATTTATTTACTTATTTATTTCCAAATTATTTTTCACATTTATTAATTTTTTTCCAAATATATTTCCACATTAATTAATTAATTAATTAATTTCCTTATATATTTATTCATTTATTTATTGTCCGTTTTGGCAGGGTCCGTCCTCCATAGTGAACTTCCCCTGCATGAAGCATCATGAACACTTTACCTGATCACTTGTTCCCCTTATTTTATTCTGTCTGTGCGAGATTTTGCCCTTCTGCTGAATCCCACAGCCCTCAGCTTTGGGGACCTGGAAAAGTGATTAAATGTATGAAGATGACAAGCTCTCTTCCTCCCACTTATAACAGCCACAAAGCCCTTTTTTCTCAGGACCTTAGAAACGACACATTGATTTCCCTGCAGTCCAATTCTCTCAGGATGCGTCTTCCTCGGATTCTTTTTCTTTAGGCCTGCATGGTGACAACAGAGTGGTGATATGAAGGTGTGTGTGTGTGTGTGTGTGTGTGTGTGTGCACACTTCTTGATTTGTGAAACCACTTATGTGGCACTACCAACAGTCCCTGTCAGCCATCACTGGTGAATGCTCTTCATTAACTTCCCATTTCGTTCCCATGACGACCCCCCCATTCTGTTTTGTAGGATGTTTGGAGTTCAGAGAGGAAGGTCACTCTGTGGAGAGGAGCATCCCACAGAGACATCATTAACATACCATCATGCTGCCTTGTTGTCCTCACCAGGTTTATACAGAGTCTTTGTGGAACGAACCCTAAAGTGAGAATACATCAGTTATGTAAAAACTTCCATTTTCTCCAACTGTTATTTCTATATTTATTCTCTTCAACACACCAGCTGCACATAGACACGTGAAGCTCAAAAGCTTCAAAGGTCATCCATTCCAGCAGAACCTGAATGGAGATTAAAAAAAAAACCTTTTTAAACTGGTATTAGGAGGACACATCAAAAACAAGTGGAGATGAAACTTTATGAGCAGAAAACTGTAGAAAACACAATCTGGGGTCCAGTTGTTCTTCCCAACTGGACGAGCGGATTGTCCAGTTTGGTACAGGGTGAGGACAGTGCAGGAAGGCACGAGGCCACGGTGAGACAGGCCTGCAACCTCTGGATCCAGGTTTAAACTCTGGCACCAGCTCCGACCACAGGGCCCCTCCGGTGGGCCAAGTCCACGCTTCGGCACCAGCTATCAGGTCGAGGCAGTCTACGGGAGTTAAAGCCATACTCAGTAGCCAGGTAAACAATGTAGCTTTTAATGTTTTTTTAAAGCCTCTTAACAACGTTCCAACATAGTATAGCCATAAATATATTGTGGAGATTAAAAAAACCCCGAAAGAAATTAATAAAGTGGTTGTCCCGCAGTTCTCTAAAAACTTCAGCCAATCCTATCGTTCGGCCCGAACGATAGGATTGGACAATCCAGCTGTCTGTCTGCCGCATTTCCTCACTGCTTGGATTGGCATTAATCCGCCCGGACACATTTTGGGGCAGAACATCCCAGAAGTGAAAGTAGAAGTAGGACAGAGAGCCGGCGGGTGATTCCATTTTAAGATAAAAATACCAGAGTCCCCCCAAAAAACAGCTTTTCAGCTAGCAGAAAACTAAAAACGTTTGGAGGTGAAAAGAGGAAAAGCTGGGGGAACATTTCTACGGCTGGAGTTAGACTCTGCTTTGTCAGCTTTGTAAACCGGGGTCCGATGTCAGCGGGAGGCTGACATATGTATTTTACCCGACGGGAGGGGTGAGTTCACTGAGACGTGTTTCTGTAAACTAGCTAGCGAGACCTCGTTTGTTTACCTGGCTACCGAGTATGGCTTTAACAGTGGAGGTGGTGAAAAATGTCTCCTAGTCCAGCCAGTGAGAAGCTCTTCAAGATTTCAGACCCAGGTTTCAAACCGTTTTTTTCACCCCAGCCCGCTATGAGGTCATAGTGATCCGGACTTGCTTATATGGTAAATTCTCCGCCCACATGCACGTTCACGACACCTGGAACGAGGAGAATGCCAGTGCTGCCGCCGCCATTGCCCATAGACCGTGTAGTGTTTAGTTTCAGTTTCGTTTCACTTTCACGCGACGGCACTGCCCCCTACTGGACACTGCCCCCTACTGGACACTGCCCCCTACTGGGCACTGCCCCCTACTGCAGCAGAAGTGTCAGGCTGCCAAATAAGGAGAAACCCAGCAGAACCGGAAGGCGGCGCTTTCTTCTGATCTCTGAGTTGCTCGTTAGGAAATAATTACAGCGTATTTTGAGTTATAATGGTGCAACGCTGATCTAGAGGCATCAAAGATTACACCTGTTTAATATAAAGTGATTTAAATATGGAGTCATGGGCACTTTAAGACTGTAACATATATTATTAACCTCATTAATGCACTAACAGATTGGTCTGGGTTACAGTTTCACTATGGATCAGGTAATGGCTGTTTGTTATTTTCTTTTCAATGATGTTCCTTGTTACATGTTCATTGCTGGATTAATGGAAAAACATCAACTAATATTGCATTATCCATAATTATTATAATGGATAATTAAAGAATACTTGAAGTGTAATGAAAAAACTAGCTTTTTACACCTAATTTGAATTTTACTCGAATACAAATACTTTTCCCCTTTAAACAAATACAAATTCGGGCTGCTTTGCTCACCCCTATCTCAGAGTACACAATGAACAATTTGAAGTAATATTTTATTATCTCATAACACAGTCAATCATCAATTTCTTTCAACTTATCAAATCATCAAAATTTACAGATTCATATTTACATTTTAAAAAAAATCAAAACCCAACATAGTGATTTTACTAACATGGGGGTGGGGGGTTCAAATAAACTAAATACAGTTTGATTCTTATCCAAAACAACTATTTACAGTTTTTAACACGAGTTTATAGAACATCAACTAAATTACAAAGCATCGGAATATTAACAAACTTTTACTTAGTTAACATTAATAAAATAAATAGGGTCAGCGTCTGTCTGCAGAAGTAGCACAGCGTATCAGTGACATCTTGTATGTTTAGTGATTGATGGATGATTGTTTTTAAAGGTAGTCGTGTCGTTCCAGTGCAGCCACCAGCTCTTCAGGAGCAGACACAGCGGCTGCTCCGACACTGCCTCCCCACTGGAAACTGACTGCTGCTGATAATTATCTCTTACAGGAAACGCATCTGTTGGATCAAGCAGATCACCTGAATCCATTGCAATATTGTGCAGAATTGCACATCATGCCACCACCTTGGGGACAAAAATTGGCTTTACCTGCAGCTCCTTTAAAATATAGCCCTCCAACTTGTCTTTGCTAATCCGGGTTGGATAATTGAACAGGCATTGGCTCGGTGGAAGTTGAATCTCTTTTCCACTGCCCTGACCACAGGTTCCTGGTAAGGTGTAATTACAGCAGGAGAGCAGGGGACCCACCATCTCCAAGGAGGACGTATCCCTGTGGTGGGTAAAGCCTTTGAAGGTAGATGGGACTGCTGCAAAACACTCAAGCATCATGTACCGACCCAGGATACCCAACAAAAATATCATGGAACCATCCTGTGTGATCACAGACAGCCTGGAGCCGAACAGAACAAAACACAGCTTTCTGTTTAGTTAGCAGGCTGCACTTTGTGAGGGGGTTTTTATGCAGACTTGGCAACACTCAACACTGCCCACAACTTTGGCAAAAGCTGGGGAGCCAGTGAGTTGTGCAAGTTCAGTACTCATAACAATCAACTCTTCTGCCTGGGAGAGTTAAATTATTTTCTCCATCAGCCCAATGATTTTAGTGGACATCCTGTGAATGATGTCATGCACAGTTGTTCGTGGGATATCTAAAGCTAGTGGCACAGGAGGTGGCACTTGTTACAACTCCTTCCCCAGATGGTGTGGCAACGTTTAAAGGAAGGAGGTGAGAGAGTCTTGGGAAGTAGGTAACAATATTCACTAAGGTGCTGTACATATTCCCCAAGGCCGGGAGAACTAACATAAATAAAAAAAAAAAAAACTACACTCTGGGGGATAAACTAAACAATAAGAGCCTAAATAAAACCTACCAGCAGGGGGAGGGACAAACATAACAAAATATAATAAACCACAAACTGGCAGGACCGGCCTCCCCTCAAATCTGGTAGGAAAAAAGAAAAACAAGTTATTTACACAGGTTTAAAAAGTCCAAGCTGACAGATTAACTAAGCAGAAAACCAACTCCTTACAGCTGGTGTTAACCCAGCATTCTAACACATAAACTACTGAAAGTTCACCAGTTTAGAACAGTCTAGTTCTCTTTCAGAGTCAGGGCTCTTTGCTCTGTCAAGCTCCTAAGATAAAGAGCAATAAACAACCACAAGCTCCATTATGATGATTACACAAACCGTGTACGCAACGAGGAGCAAAAACAGAGTCTACCAATGGCAAAGTAGCTCCTCGACTGTCCGTCCCCTTTGGTTTTATACTCCTACTCTAATGCCAATCAGTGTTGCCAGATTGGAAATATTAAAGTATTGTACCAGGATCTTAAAATTATCGTATTTTAGGAAAAATTGTCATACACTACTAAGTTACAGCCTTAACCCAGGTTTTAATATCAGTATATCAAACACTGTGCAAAATTATCATCTTTAAAGTAGTTTTAGCTTTAAATAATCTAACACAATGATTAAAACAAGCGTCTCTTACACAAATTCCATACCACAATGGGCTCAAATTATCATATTTATGGAATTATTGATTGTGCAGAGTGCTAAATTATCCTACAAATACAATAATTATCGTACATCTGGCAACACTGATGCCAATCAGGCCAAACGAGCAGCAGCTGGCCGAGGGAAGCAGACGGACCTCCGCGGTGACATCATTACAGTATACTGGGTTTATTATTTTTTTTACAAAAACTTTTTTTTTTGGACATAAAATCCTCTTAGTTTGAAATTTTGGCATGACGGGGGGGGGGAGGTAATATTAATTCCTTCATTGCTAAGCTTTAATTGATTTAATCCTTTCTTTTTTATGTAAAATCTGACTAAATGTTAGAGTAGTAGAAGCTGGAGATAGATCCAACTTACAGAGAGCTGAATGATGTTCGACCCTATCTTCTGTAAGACAGATCACACAGAAAAAGGAAGCACGGGTCAGTCACAGAACAAGCCATCTGTCTTTTTGACTTCTTAGACAGGTAATTGGTTTGATTTCCTCAGCAGAGTGGTGAGAAGTGTGAACATCCTCGTTCAGCTGCCAACTAGTTCTTTCTATAAACGGCTCTGACGTTGGTTCCTGTGATTGCAGCACTGAACACTTTGCATCTGAACATTTGATCTGTCCCACCTGGAGAGGATTTGACCTCTCTGTCACTGCAGCCTGAAGGGGAAGTTGGTAGCTTTAAAGAAACATTGATTGAATAGGTTTACATTATATCTAAAGTGTGGTTTTAAAGTGTTTTTTCAAGCAGATTACTCCTGGTTTCAGGGACAGGTCATCACGCTCTCAAAAGCTGGATGATTCATCACTCAGGAACAGGTCACTGGGTTCAAGTTAAGATGGACACTTTTTTATCTAATGGTCTGATCCCTGTTGACGACAGTCTGACACATTTGACTGAGGAGTAAACAGAAGGGATGAATAGGATATAAATGTTGAATCACCAGCAGGAGGATCTGACTTCATAAAAGCACCTCAGCACACAAATATATAGTGGGAATGCCAAGCACCAAATCAAATCTGGTGCTGCAAAGCTTTAGCAAGCCGAAAGTACGGCAAGTTTATTTAATTCAAGAATTCTTGCTTTTTGACGACATTTTATGCAAAACTGTGCATTAAAAAAAATGTTTTTTCTCAAAATTGTTCATGTTTTAGCATAATTTTTAGGTCTTTGTTTTCTAAAATTCTATCTAATTTGTGGCTTTCAGTTTGAGCTCTGAGGGATTTTCTTCCTGATGATGTAATTCATACCGTATACAACGAATGCAGAAGATACCAGCTTTTTAAATTGGGGGTTCGTTTTTAAAAGATTAATACATGAATAACTTTTAAAAAATCCAATGTTATAAAACTTGTATCCCTTGCTTTTTATTTGAGCACATACATGTGTTAAAGAGCCCTTAAATGTGATATAGCTAATCCTTAAACAAGCTAGGTATCGCTAGCTATTTTACACAAACACGTGTCAGAGCTCTCACCCCTCCTGTTGGGTATAATCTTTATGCCGCCTCCCTCAGACATGGGGCATTGCCACAGAAACAAGAGAGAGCAAAACACCACTCACTGAAACGCTATGCTAATGTTCACCCAGGTTTTTCCTCTTTCTACATCCAAATACTTTTAGTTTTCTGCTATGAAAAGGTGTTTCTGTCCTTCTCTCACTTCCGGGATGTTCTGCTTTAAAATGCTCCAGCAGCATTAATGGCAGCAGTGAGGAAGTGCGGCGCTTCAGCGAGACAGACAGCCTGATTGTCCAATAGTTGCTTTTGGTCCGAAACATATGATTGGCTGAGGTTTTTAGAGAACTGTGAGAACCACCTTATTGAGTTCTTTCGTCACCATATATTTATAGCTATACTATGTTAGAACGTTGTTAAGAGGCATGAAAAAAAATGTTTTAAGCTCATTTGTTTTGCAAATTACCTTTAACATAAGTATTTAATGAAATATTATTCTGCCCAGAAAATAGTGCTAAAATATTAGTGGTGGGCATAGATTAATATTTTTTATCTAGATTAATCTTGAAATTAATCTAGATTAAAATGTCTCATTTGAATTCTGCCAAAGGGTTCATAATACCGGTATGTGTGTTGATGAGGCTGAAGAATGGTGATACTTCAAGTCTAGAGTTTAAGGTTAGTAACAGCTGATCCACTGTTTGGATCAGCTGTTACTAACCTAACAAGAAATACTAAACCTGTCAGAACTTCCCTCAGAAACCCAGACCTGAGTCACAAACCAGAACCTCCAGACCAGATCTCTGAGTTCATTGTAACAACCTCTGATGGTTGATCAAGTTATCAGGATGAAACATTTTAACACTAAAACACATTGATGTGTCATCAGAGGTCTATCTCCTTTAACTCTACAGCTGTTTTCTGAGGCTCACTCTGTTTTAATAGTTTTACTGTAGAAACCTTCTCATCTCCTGACAGGAAAGGATTAGATTTAGTTTACAGGTCACCTGATAAAAGCATCAACTCTCTTTTTTACATCAAATAACTTCAATCTGATATTTTTCACCTGTCAAAAAGTGATTGTAGCATCCAGTTTATCTGTAATGGATTAAATCTGCCTTCAAATGACTTCATTTCTCTACAGTTTATTTCCCATGATCCTATAGGGCTGTTTCATCATGTTTTTGTTAAATAAAACCACTTTGGGGGATTTAAACATTAATATGAGTCTCTGAAAACTAAAGACAACCCTCTGATAAAGTCACTGACAGATCAATGTGTTTTAGTGTTGATATTGTTTGACTTGTTGAATGTTCAGTTGTCGGTTAGGCTGAGAATAACGTGTTTGAGCAGCGCGCTGCCACATTCACTTTATTAACAAGAGGCGCGTGCACCGAGGCTGTCAGTTCACCAAGAAACACCTGGAACCCAGACAGTCTGTCCCTACCTGTTGATGAGGAGCGTGGTCGGAGTTCTGCGTGAACTCAAGTAGCTGCCTGCCGCGGGTTCCGAACCACGTACGGTCCTGTTCAGGAGGAGGGAGCGTATGCCGAGGTTGGCGCCGGCTTAGCTCAGTCTGCTCTCGCACGCGCCTCCCGGTCCAGGTGAGGGTCTTGACAGGGAGCGAGACTGGATACAGATGCAGGATTCCCTCCCTCCCTCCTGAGGGTGCGGTGTCCAGGTGCAGGATATCCAGGCAGTTATCCACGACAACGCAGCTAATGGTAAAAGCCCTGCAGATCATTGAGGAGAGGCAGGGTGTTGCCTCACTTCGGTGTGTTGGCCATACAATACAGTTGACAGTCAACCATGCTCTGAAAGACCCCAGATCAGCAGGGCACTTGGGGCAGCAAGGAAGCTTGTCGGCTACTTTCACAGTAGCGATGTTGCCCTAACACTAATCCAAAAGAGTCCTTATGCCTCCCTGACCCCTCACTACGCGTGCTCCACTATTTGAGAAGTACTGTTGTAGTTCCTGTGAACCACTCTCTATTTGATTCATGGTGAATTCAACATGTCTGACAGCCCAATAAACTCAGTGAAGTTAGATGTGTGGTGCATCCGCCATGTTTATTGTGAGCAACATGTAACATGTTCTTTTTCCTCACAGCTAAATGACTACATTCACAGAACATGTAACGCTGACTTAAGATTTAGTTAAAGTGCCTTGGCGGCTGAGAGCAGTCCATCTGGAGCTCTGTATTTTGCATCACACTGAAAGCTCCATGAAGTTTGCTCAGGACACTGTTTACATTTGCACTGTGTAAACCAGCACACTAAGCTGGGTGATGAATTCATGCTGTAAAAACCACTAGAATATTGGACATCATGCATATTCCTCTGCACAGTTTTGAGCAAAACAGTTGTGAGGAGTAGACTGCTGCAGGGAGAGCACCAAGTGCATCCATTTCCAGATGGCAGTTTGCATCAATAATATGCACACACACACTCTTCATTTTGAATGAGTTCAGTGAAATCAATTTGACCCTTGGCAGCATTATGTTATTTTCCCACTCAATCCTTAAAGATTTTTTGACAACATGCAGCAGATTTTCATCAATAAATGAGTTTTTCAGGGGTAAACCAGACAAATAATTAACTGTTAAGTTCTCCTAATGATCTCACAATGACCTTAAGAAGACCTTACAATAATTAGTGGAACGAAAAAAAAAACTTTACCTTTTGTTTGGGTGGAAAGAGCATGCTTGAGGGCAACAGATTCATTAAAGGATATTTGTAAGATCTTTGGCCTGCATGGACGGAGTTGGAGAAAGAGTTCCTTCTGGACCCAATCTGAAAATTTAAATCACATCTCAGAGCATAAAGAATAAGGGAAAATAATCAGGTTGAAATAAAGAGTTTCTGTAATAAATAAGTCGTGTTCCTTTTTGTTTTGCCTCGTCTCCAGTTCACCAGTCAAGCAGAGCTGAGCTTTTGCAATCAGCCAATCACTGCCAGCTGCCTCATAAGCAGCTCTACTCCTCAACACAATTTCCAGATTGTTTTTTTTTATCTTAAAGCGGCTCTCTGGAGCATTTTTCTCTGTATCAAAGTTTTCTAAATGTTCTAAATGATATTTCAGGTCTAAACTATGATCTATGGGTTGAGTTCCACAACATCTGTCATTCTGATGAAGACCCTCCTTCCTCCTAGAGACCCCTTTCCATTATTTCTTGCCGCCGACATTTTTCAGCCAATGAAATTCAAATTTCTGCATTCTCTGAACATGCACGCGCATCGACCAAACCTGTACCAGTAGGGGGCGCTGTCGTACAGGACGCTCCGTGTGTTTCTCTGCCGTCTCAGCCGTTCACTGAGGACTCACAGCTCATTTCTACTAAAAACCTACCCATTCCCCAGCTAAAGATGGATTTATTTTTATTTTTAAACCTTTCACCTCTCAGAATGGCAAGGCTTGACAGGATTACGCGTTTATTTTGGTCAGAAAGTTCATCCAGGGCCGAGTCAAGTTCAGCTTCAGAGTCCAGCAGCAGCTCTCTGCTAACAGAGCTAATATCAGAAGCAGCAGGGACAGAGAGGGCTCATCAGACCCTCGTAGTATTGTTGGAATAAGATTGTGAACTGTGAGTGATTAAACCCTACACATTGAGCGGTACAGTTCATGTCCGAAGTATATGCGCCGCGTGCACGCGCGCACACGTGACCGGACGCGCGTGTCGAGATGTTTTGAGGAGGAGCCTTTGGACGCTAGATTCAAAAACTGCTCTCTTGCTGAAATCCTCCGGAGTGCCGCTTTAAGTATCAAAATTTTTAATATAAGCTTTTAGACGTTGTTTTCATTACCTTGCACCTTGACTTCTGCACAATACAATCATTAAGCTGTAGAAAGGAGAGTAAACTCACATCAAACTGCTCCTCTTTTTTTAACAGTTCATGACTGGAACATTCTGTAAAATGTCGAGATCATTGCATTGTCAAGATCATATAAATAGTACAAAGATTTTAATTTGGCTGGCAGGCAGCTTCTTACATCTTCGTGAGAGTAAAACTGAAATAATCATCTTTGCACCAGAAAACATTTCTTTAAATATTTGTATGTTTTATTCTAACAACACTCACCACTAATAGCTCAGATTTCATCTGGTCAGGTGAATGTTGGTGGGTTTGTGACTCTGCTCTGGGAGGTTCTGACAGGTGTTAGCATTTTATGTTAAGCTGGTAACTAGCCCGCACCCCATGGTGTGCCTTGTGGCGAGGCCGGATGTAGGCATGGGCAAGGGGGGGCATTGCCCCCCCAAATTCCACGACTGCCCCCCCAAACGCGATTGCATGCAGAAATACCAAATTTCAAAAATATTTCAGTGAAAAATAGTCAGAGTGAGCGCTCTCTTTCCGATTGTCCTAATTCAAGGTAGCTACTGATTGGTAGATGCATAGGGAGGGTGTGGCCAGTCGCTGGACTTCGTTGTCGCTCGCTCAGTTTCAGTAGAGCTGGTGGCCAGCCAGACTGGGCGTCGCCCCCGTGGGGGATGTGGGTGTTTTAACACCCACACGTTTCTTAGTGAGATCGTTCAACACCCACACTTTTCCAGCAGTTTTGCCCCAAACCTCCTCCTGTCTGATTTCTCCTCACAGCATCGCTGTTTGTCCCCTTTCCCTCCTCCCCTCCCTCTCCTGTTGCTCCTTGAACCCTGACACCAGCCGGCTCCTCGCTCCTCTCCCCCTCCCTCTCCTGCTCTGACAGCGGCCGGCTGTCAATCAATCGATCAGCTTTCCACTATAAATCCCGCCTCTCTTGTCATTGTCTAATAATGTTCGGCATGTGATGAAAATACAGCGGGTATTTACCTAAATAACTTATTTGATTCTTAATTTCCCTGAAAATGTCAGCAGAGGTTACCTAAAAAACAGTCTCTCAGTCAGATCCTCACAATCCAGCTTTTATTTTCCTGTTTCTCACTCAGTGGAACAAATATGCAGAAAAGTGTAAGTGAAATTACTGTAAAAGCTAAAATCCTATTTAAATAAATGAAACATTTATTTTTGAAATAATCATAGTTTTTAAACTGAGCCAAAATGATTGAAATTGGCATCAGTTTCAGTAAGAAATGTCAGAGGGTTCATGAAGGTTCCCAGCAATAACATAAATATAAGTTTAAGTTATTACAATTATAGTTAGTTTGTTAAGTAGTACAAGTTAAAGCAAGTTGAAATATTTTTACAGCTAAATACTTCATTTAATAAGTGATGAACTTTGTAGGTCATAAGTTGAGCTGTATGTTCAAACTGGATGCAATAACACTATACCTAGGTTTAATTTTTGGAAAATGTATTATGGTCTTCTTAGGCCATTCAGAAATGTGTTGTTAGTAATTCATAATTCAGACTTTATCATAGTTTGATGTTAGTAAATTGCTGATTAGTGATTAGTTTGTGTTCCTATTGATTTTGTCTTTAAAATCATCTTTAAAAGCAGACCAATCAGATGTTCACCTGATTGGTCTGCTTGACCTCAGTCAGTTAGATGCTGAATTTATGACCACCCAAATTCTTCAGCATCTTTCTGAATCAGGCTATAGTGCAACTGAAATGATCAGTCAGTGCTATGATGGAGCTCCTGTCATGAGTGGGGTCAGGGGTGGGGTTCAGGCCTTACTGCAGAAGAAAGTAGGGAAGGATATTCCTTATATCCACTGCTATAACCACCAACTGCACTTGACAGTGGTCCATGCAATGCAAGCAGAGCCATGTGCAAAAACCTTCTTTGATCTATCAGGATCACTGCATTCATTTTTTCATTCAAATAAAAATAAAAGATAAAAAGTAATATAAAACACAAAAGATAGGTTCAATACACATATAAGATAGATTTAAAAAAGATAAAAATAATCTAAAAGACAAAATAGAAAGGTTCAACAGATAAGATAGATTAAAAAAATTAAAATAATCTAAAATACAAAAAATAAGGGTTAAATAGATAAGATAAGATTAAAAAATAAAAATGAAAATAAAATGAAGTCAAATAAAAGACAAAAACAAAATGACACAGAAAGAAAGAAAAATAAAAAAACACAAAAAAGAACAAAAAACAAAACAAAAAACACAAAAAGAACAAAAAACAAAACATAAACCGATAACTGCAGCCTCAACAGGGCATCAGCCAGTGTCCTACTTGTGCCGGTCCCAAGCCCGGGTAAATGCAGAGGGTAGGGATCAAATATGAAAATAAATATATGGATAGAGGAACTGATATGATGGTGTAGTTTTGATGTATTTAAGGGATTGGGGGATGTGATGACCAAAACATTCTTAGCATGTCCAGACTCGCACCCCCCGCCCCAACCCCGATATTCTCCTGCCGGCCTGGCTAGATCCGGCCCTGCCTTGTGGGGTTTTTTATAACAAAGTGTACCTTGGCTCAAAAAAGGTTGAAAAACACTGCCTTTAATATTGTGATAAAAAACATTGAATCTTAATTCTGAGGCTGCCCTGTAAATAGTTTTCAGAAAAACAATATATATAGCAAATTCTGATCAATCAATATAAATTTCAGACTTAAAATAATTTACAGATTTAAGCCACACCCACTTCAGGACAAAACACACCACTTCCGGTTCACGGCCCTCTCACTTCCGGTTTAGGCCCCGCCCACTCCGAGTACAGATACAGGCTGTGTTCGAAATGTCCACTCGTTCCCTATATAGGGCACTATATAGTGAGTCAGCCATTTTGTAGTCTTGTTCGAAACGTTCACTACATTTTTTTGCCCCCTATATGGGGCCCTAGAAACATGTCACGTGGTACGAAAAAAGTAGTGTACATCTGATGGTCACTCAATCGGTAGATATAGACCATAATGCTTTGCGGGTCAGGACGTAAAAGTTAAGAAGGATGCACGTCGAGAGCAGCGGATAAACTTGTAAGTAATTTATTCATCTATTTAAAGTTTAACCATGCTGTTTTATTGGTTTAATGGATCTGTACGTGAATAAATAGGTTTCTAAATACATCGTAGAAGGAAGCCGTTTTACTTAGCCACCGTAATATGCTACCGTTAGCATGCTAACTCAAACATAAAGCTTACTACTTGTTAGAATTATATCTGCAAAAACAACCTTTATACAGCAGTGATTATTTAACATTGTAAAGTTCAGACCCCGTTGTGTTGGTAGTAATTGTTATATAGATCATGTGATCATAATGTCAGCGTTTTATCTGAACGATTGGTCTGTTATTTCCTTCAGTAGAAAATCAAAACAACCATAAACATGGTCAAGATATGTTTAGAGTACAGTCCGATTACATCTTTAATCTTATCTCTGAAAATGTTAAAGACAAGGAGACATTTAACCAGGAAACAGCGTGAAGTAAATGTTTTAATGATCCCCAGTAATAATTAATATCCTTCATTCTAGGTTCTGCTAAGAACCTGATCAGGATGAGAGATCAGCACAAGGCTCTCTTCTCTGGCTGCAGAAAGACCTCACAGTCTGGGTGATGTAAGAGTTCTGTTTAAACTGAATCTAAAATGTGATGTGAACTCTTTGATTTGATATTAATTATAAAGTGTTCTGATTGTAGGTTTATTCTGAAGCAGCTGGCCCTGGAGACTGGTCACACCTGCCAGGGCAAAAAAAGGAAAACCTAAAGAAATGATAGAAGGTAAAACACTGCACCACAGTGACGTACTGAGCACTTTGCTTTGCTGTCATTTAGTGAAAGAGTGAAGCTGAACAGAGGGAATACTTATTTAAAATCTGGAAAAAAGCTGACAAATTATAAAGGGTGAAATAGTTTTTAATGTTTACTGTTCTGATTTATTTGTTTTTGCTATTGATTTTTAAAATGAATTGAAATATGTATGACCTTAAATGTCGAATTCACAATAACCAGTTTGAAGTAATGTTTTAATATCTTAAAACTAAAGTCAATTATACATTTCTTTCAACTTCACAAATCTAAATTTACATTTATATCGTTACAAAATGTCATCGAAACCCAACAAAGTGATTTTACTAACACAGAGGGTTTAGGGAGGTCAGTCTAACTAAACTAGTTTGATTCTCTTCTAAAGCAGCTACAGTTCATATGAACGTGTTTATGGAAAACAGTTAAATTACAAAACATAGAAATACTGACCAACTTTGACTTGTTTTAGATTAATAAAAGGTAAACGAAGTGGGTCAGTCTCTGTCTGCAGATGAAGCTCAGTTTGATGGATGTCTTGTTTTTAAAGGTGTTCCAGTGGAGCCACCAGCTCTTCACTGGATCTGACTGCTGCTGAACATCTGGATGGTTTTCATCTCCTGAAGGCAGCTCATCTGATGGATCAAGCAGATCACCTGAATCCACTGCAATAATGTGCAGACTTACACAACATGCCACCACCTTGGGAACAAAAACTGGTGTTACCTCCAGCGCCTTAAAAATAAAGCCCTCCACCTCGTCTTCATTGATCCTGGTTGGATAACTGAACAAGCCTTGGCATGGTGGAAGCTGAATCTTCTTAGATGACCACAGGTTCCTGGTTAGGTGTGTTGACAACAAGGGAGCAGGGAACCATCATCTCCAAGGAGGATGTATCAATGTGACAGTTAAAGCCTTTTGAAGGTTGATGGGATTAAAAACACTTGAGCATCATGTATCAACTCAGAATACCCAAACAAAAAGTCACCGGACCATCCTGTTGATCACAGACCGCCTGGAGGTGAACTAAAAACATCTTTCTGTTTAAACAGCAGGCTGCGTCTTGGTGTAAAACTGGTGGTGACCCAGTGAGTTGTTCAAATTCATTACTTATAACATCCAACTCATCTGCCTGGGGGAGTGAATTATTTTCTCCACCAGCTTTATGATTTTATATACACCCTGTGAATGTCATGCTCAGTTCGTGGGATGTCAAAAGCTCGTGACACAACTCTGTAGGAGAATCAACCTATTAGAACACTAGTAGCTGAAGCTCAAGTCCCCAGCCAGAGCTCCCATGGTGCTCAGCTCTCAGCATGGCAGACTACTTGTTCAGGGTTGGTCTGTCTGGTCTGTAGTCAGGCTTCATGTCAGTGAATCCATTAAAAACATTGTGAGGAGTGACATGTGTTCATTTCAGTTCAGTAAACCTCACTGAAGCTCTGCTCTGTAATAGAAAGTCTGGTAAAAATAAAAATAACTTCTCTTCTGTGTCATTTCTTTGCTTTATTATTTATGAACTGTTATTGTTTAAAAGATTTGATTAAAATGGTGTTTTGACATCTAGGATCCTAATTAGAATTAAACATTTTTTTTTCTGACAGTTATTACTTTGAATGGTATCCATCCATCCATCCATTTTCTGTAGCCGCTTATTCCTCCACAGAGGGTCGCGGGGCAGCTGGTGCCTATCTCCAGCGGTCAAGGGGCGAGAGGCGGGGGACACCCTGGACGGGTCGCCAGTCCATCGCAGGGCTACTTTGAATGGTAAAAAATTAAAATGCACAAGTCCTAAATCAAATGTGAACATGGTTTAATATTACTATAGCTACTAATTGACACACACATATATACATATATGTGTGTGTGTGTGTGTGTCTGTACACACACACACACACACACACATATATCTTACATATATCTCACATATATCTCACATATATCTTATATATCTTATATTACATATTAAATGTGTGTATATTATGGTGACATTTGGTTAAAATATCAATTAGTAGCTATAGTAATATTTACCGTGTGTGTGTTCACTTGTGAGACTGACTGGTGAGAACTGTTTCTCACATCTCAACCTATAAGTAGCTCTTCTCCTCTGTCTCAGGACGAGAATACAGAAAAAATAATATTTATGAAACTGCCACAGTCATATATTATAACTTCAAACTTTGAAAAATATTCATACTGAAGCTGCTATATACTCAGTGTTGCCACAGTTACTTTGAAAAAGTAATCCGACTACTGATTACTGATTACTCCCTTAAAAAGTAACTTAGTTACTTTACAGACTACTTGACTTTAAAAGTAACTAAGTTAGATTACTAGTTACTTTTTTAGTTACTTTATTAGTGACATTCAGCTGCCGATGACTCCTCCTCCTGCCTCGACATTAAAATAACCTCCAGTTTTACTAAAACACAGAAGTGAATTTTAACAGCAAGTCAACAAAATGGATCTCCTGATATTTAAGTTGAACTTCCAAACTATTTCCTGAAAAAAATACTTGGTTTTATGAAATATAAATTAAAGAGTCTTTCTTGACCTGACATTTAACACTTTTATGGCAAAACTACCTTTTATAAAATAACTTGTTTATTACTGTAACTATTAAATTCATTTTAACATGTTTTATTAACATCAGAACATTTGATTGAACATTAGAACAAACCTTAATGTTATCATCTTTATCTGACACTAACTCTAAATCCTGACTGTATTTATTCCAGATAGAAAACGATCATCTCTCTCCTCCATAGTTGTTTGTGTTGCTGCAGCTGGTTTTTACAGGATTTACCTGAAATCCAGGTCAACCCTAACCCTACCTGACCCCCTTTTCTAAATATACTTTTTGGAAAAAATTATTTTTGACAACTAAATCTCATCTTTTAGAAAGATTTATTTAATTATTTTAACAAATAAAAAAAAATTGAATTTAAAGTAAAGTAAAATTCACAACTATGACTAAAATTAATAATCTAGCTCCTGTCATCAGCTGTTCTTTAGACTCACCTGTTAGTTCCTTAAAACCGGAGGCTTTTAGGACCACGAGGAGCTAACATCAGCTCTTGTTTCCCGACTGCTGCGTTTGTCTAAGGATGCATCAAAACGTCTCTTTAGTTGCTGGTGAAGGTTCTCAGTCATCCAGGTCATGATGATAATCCAAAAAAAAGGCCTGGCGCTGCTTCAGTCCAGCTGTTTGGAGCTACGGCTACATTCAGGCTGCTAGTCTGCTCGGCTGTCAGACAGACAGTCAGCTGTTCCTGCTCGTCGGTTCTCCGTTTGTTCTCAGTCTCACACTCCTTAACAAAGTCTAGACCCCGAAGATAAAACAAAGCTGTTGTATCAGAGGAGTTTACAAAAATAATGCCCGGATATTCAGGTAAATAGGCTACTTTATCACAGGTCACGTGACTCCTCCTCCAGTTGGAGCGACTCCTCAGCTGTGCTCGTGTTGAAAACGTGACTCCACCTCATGCTGGGAACGTGACACAACGCCGCTCACAGAAATGCAGGAAGAAAATAAATATTTTAAGGAAACGGACAAAGATAGTAACGCAAAGTAACGCACAATGGCTCGAAAAAAATAACTTTAATCAGATTACTGGATTGGAAATAGTAACGCGTTAGATTACTCGTTATTGAAAAATGACGTAATTTTAGAGTAACGCGTTACAAAGTAGCGCGTTACTGGCAACACTGTATATACTGTAGCTAAATTTTAAAAGTGCATGTGAGCTGACAGTTGTCATTATTATATAATATTTATATTATTCCAGCCTTGATTAAAGTTCTTACAACAGTCAGCGCTTGTATTGGGGGAAAACATGCTAACAAAATAGCAACGGGTAAATAACGGGGTTTATTTCAAATCTGAAATGAAAAAATAATTTTCCAACTTCGTTTCAGCTGAAACAAAGAAGAAACAAGTTGCCGTTTTCATCACCAGCTGTTTTTGACATGATTCTTGCCTTTGTTTGTGCGACACGTCTTTCGGGGTCCGGCGCGAATTGATGACGCTGCAGCTTTTGAGTGGTGTTCGAAACGCCGAACACGGGGCAGTGCCCTAACCCATATATAGGGGACTATATAGGGAACGAAATGTAGTGAGTGAGCGAACGAGTGAACATTTCGAACACAGCCACAGATAATTTAGGTGGTTGAACAGATACAGATAATGTGGTACTCGTTCATCCCTAGTAAACTAATAGACAAAAGTAGTAATAAATGTAAACTATTCCATGGAGCTAATGCTAAAACAGGCTAGTGACTCAATAAAATGCTAACAGTTTGATAGTAGTAGATTTATTGATAATATGGGTTATGTCAACTGTAACTGGTCTTTTTAAAATATATATTCATATATATTCTTTATAAAATGCTTTTTGTAAACAGTAAATAACCAATGTTTGGTTTGAAACGACATTCTTACCTCAGAAAACTCCCATTGCAAACAGGTGAGCTCTGGAGAAACGCTGCTAGCTGTTTACTACGTTGTAGCAGCACATGCTCCTTAGGCGTGACTTTGGGCTTTTTCTGGAAGGGCGGGGGAGGGGAATGAACCAAACAGGTTTAAAAATCTCCTCCTCCTCTCCTTCAGGAAGTCCCCTACGGACCATACCTTTTAAGGCCTGATGCTTTGTGACATCAAAGGAAACATGTGACATCACTAGCCACACCCATTAGCATTTGTGGGCGGGGCTTAACTCCATTGGCTTTGATACTTTGATCTCATAACATTTCTAAAGCCTAACTCGTACGGTCGCTACAAGGAACGCTCCTTCTAGTTTTATTTTAGAAAAATCCACATTGCAGAATTAATCTGAGCATTCTTAGACCAGAATTTAAACCATGAGTCAATCAACCAGTTCACAGGCCAGGCATGGCTCAAAAAGGATTAAGAACATTCCTCAAATGATTAAAGAATTTTTCTGCTCCCTCTCACTGGAACAGAAGGCGTATTTGGTGTATCGAAAGCCTGACGACGAAACCAAGCGTCGTCTGATCGATTTCCTGTCTGATCTCGCAAGGTCTAGTATGTATTTAGTTTTAAGCAAAATACAGAAGAAACTTTGCACACATAAGGATGTGACCACCATTTTTGGCAACAGAATCCCAGAAATCTTTGCAAAGTCCCTGGGTGTCAAAGAAAGCATCGATCCTAAACATTTTCAGAGTTTTCACGGGCCATTTAGCAAATATCTGACTAAGGTAGTCAGATTCCATCAAAATGCTACCAACGACTCAGCAGCTACGTTTGTTTTGAACATCTCTGAGACCGATGCTATTTTCAAAGAAACTGTCAACATGATAAGGAAACTGGGCAAAACGGTCACAGTGTACAGAAAAGAAATGAACAGACTGTGGCACAAGAACCTCAAGGCAGAGGAAGCAATGAAGAATGACAGTCTCCAACAGTCTGTGGACATACTGACACTCATCAGCCAAAACACAAAGGTTAAATCGATGAGAAGTTATTACAAGAAGATGCATAAGAATCATCGTCCTCTACGGACACCTAGTGTGCCACTTGGTGTATTTCCGATCATCCAGGAGGAGGAGGAGGAGGACTTACATGNAGCCAAAGGAGACAGAGCCTTTTCATCTGTATTACTGTGGTGAACACGGTTTGTTCAGTAAAAATGTTTACGGTTCACAGTATTTTTTTCTAAATTTTTCTGGCAACCACAGCTGCCAGTGTTTTACTGTAAACATTACTTTTTTTTTACAGTGTAACACACTGTTAATGTATAAACACCAATATATGTTACATTGTGTTTTTGTTTTTTTTATCTGTAGCAGCCATGTTATCAGTCCTTCATGACTTTATACCAGAAATATTTAGTGCGGAATTAGAATGTCAATAGATTTATTTCAGAATGTTAACTCGTGCTTTGCTTTGGCCTTCCTTCTTTAATAAAATGAGTATTTGCCATCTTTTGCATATGCTAAAATGTGTGAAACAATTACAGCTGTGGCCTTCTCGCTCTTTTAGGTAATTTTGCAGCACAACAATTGCAGGTGATTGCAGGAGAGAAGATGAAAGAAACGTTTTTGATTAGAGCGTAGATGAATCAATGTGGAGCATGCATTTCTGCATATTTTTGCATTAAAATCCATTTCTTTTGTGCTGAAACAAAAATTCAATCTATTTACACACACCAACACACAAATGAAAACAAAACCATCTGTGTTATAGGAGTGAAGGGCCCTATATGATTTCTATGTGGAAAACATCAATCTGTAATGATAAAGTAGAACGAGAGACACACCCAGGGGAAAAGTTCAAAACGGCTTTTATTGAATGAGATGAATTCAGCAGGACGTGGAATTTAAGAGCAGCACGCAGGATCCAGTTCTGCAGGAACATCAGCAACAGGGTGAGTGGGGATGCCAAGTGTCTGAGTGCTAAGTCTCTGAGGGGGCAGGCAGAGGCGATGGTCGGTGGGCAAGAACTGGGGTCAGGGTCAGGAGTTAGGAATCAGGAATCAATCAGGAATCAGGAATCAGGAATCAGGAATCAGGAATCAAATGCTCAAAGTCTGTGACAGGTAACGCCCACAGACAATCTCACACAGAGTGAGTGCAGAGCTGCTGATTAAATAAGAGGCAGAACAGCTGAAGACAATAATCAATCAATGGGTAAGGGAGGGGTGGAGGGAAGGAGGAACAGCCAAACAAGACAAGAAATGGGGAAATCATGACAAAATCACAGAATTGGACATTAAACATGAAATTTCTTTAAAAATGTCAAAGTCATTAATTGCCAGAAATCGGTTAGGAAATCAGTTTAGTACAAAAAGTTTTAAAAATTGTGCTTACTCAAAAATGTGTTCCTTGTTGTAACAATGGAAAGCCTGATTAGCCACCCTTATTGTAAGGACCGTTCATCTGAAACGTTTGGACATTTTGAGTTGCTTTGTCATTTGGATGTTTGCACTTTTATACAGAATATCTGTCAAATATCATTCCATAATAACCATGTGGCTTTGGTTTAAAGTGATAATATGCAGTTTTGCTTGTTTTGGGCTCCCTCTGGTGTCCGTTTTAAATCACTGCATTACACAAGTTAGCATATTGTTTCAGCTTCTAAACGCCTAAATCTACCTGTTGAAATGTCTCCTCAGCCTTCATAGCTTTCTACAGGAGCGGTTATTTACTCCTTCAAAGAAATCAGCTGTGTTCAAGCAGGGAGAGATGGGAAAAAAATCAGGAATCATGAGATAATAACACTCCAGCACTAGCATAACAGCAGTGTTGCCACAGTTACTTTGAAAAAGTAATCCGACTACTGATTACTGATTACTCCCTTAAAAAGTAACTTAGTTACTTTACAGACTACTTGACTTTAAAAGTAACTAAGTTAGATTACTAGTTACTTTTTTAGTTACTTTATTAGTGACATTCAGCTGCCGATGACTCCTCCTCCTGCCTCGACATTAAAATAACCTCCAGTTTTACTAAAACACAGAAGTGAATTTTAACAGCAAGTCAACAAAATGGATCTCCTGATATTTAAGTTGAACTTCCAAACTATTTCCTGAAAAAAATACTTGGTTTTATGAAATATAAATTAAAGAGTCTTTCTTGACCTGACATTTAACACTTTTATGGCAAAACTACCTTTTATAAAATAACTTGTTTATTACTGTAACTATTAAATTCATTTTAACATGTTTTATTAACATCAGAACATTTGATTGAACATTAGAACAAACCTTAATGTTATCATCTTTATCTGACACTAACTCTAAATCCTGACTGTATTTATTCCAGATAGAAAACGATCATCTCTCTCCTCCATAGTTGTTTGTGTTGCTGCAGCTGGTTTTTACAGGATTTACCTGAAATCCAGGTCAACCCTAACCCTACCTGACCCCCTTTTCTAAATATACTTTTTGGAAAAAATTATTTTTGACAACTAAATCTCATCTTTTAGAAAGATTTATTTAATTATTTTAACAAATAAAAAAAAATTGAATTTAAAGTAAAGTAAAATTCACAACTATGACTAAAATTAATAATCTAGCTCCTGTCATCAGCTGTTCTTTAGACTCACCTGTTAGTTCCTTAAAACCGGAGGCTTTTAGGACCACGAGGAGCTAACATCAGCTCTTGTTTCCCGACTGCTGCGTTTGTCTAAGGATGCATCAAAACGTCTCTTTAGTTGCTGGTGAAGGTTCTCAGTCATCCAGGTCATGATGATAATCCAAAAAAAAGGCCTGGCGCTGCTTCAGTCCAGCTGTTTGGAGCTACGGCTACATTCAGGCTGCTAGTCTGCTCGGCTGTCAGACAGACAGTCAGCTGTTCCTGCTCGTCGGTTCTCCGTTTGTTCTCAGTCTCACACTCCTTAACAAAGTCTAGACCCCGAAGATAAAACAAAGCTGTTGTATCAGAGGAGTTTACAAAAATAATGCCCGGATATTCAGGTAAATAGGCTACTTTATCACAGGTCACGTGACTCCTCCTCCAGTTGGAGCGACTCCTCAGCTGTGCTCGTGTTGAAAACGTGACTCCACCTCATGCTGGGAACGTGACACAACGCCGCTCACAGAAATGCAGGAAGAAAATAAATATTTTAAGGAAACGGACAAAGATAGTAACGCAAAGTAACGCACAATGGCTCGAAAAAAATAACTTTAATCAGATTACTGGATTGGAAATAGTAACGCGTTAGATTACTCGTTATTGAAAAATGACGTAATTTTAGAGTAACGCGTTACAAAGTAGCGCGTTACTGGCAACACTGTATATACTGTAGCTAAATTTTAAAAGTGCATGTGAGCTGACAGTTGTCATTATTATATAATATTTATATTATTCCAGCCTTGATTAAAGTTCTTACAACAGTCAGCGCTTGTATTGGGGGAAAACATGCTAACAAAATAGCAACGGGTAAATAACGGGGTTTATTTCAAATCTGAAATGAAAAAATAATTTTCCAACTTCGTTTCAGCTGAAACAAAGAAGAAACAAGTTGCCGTTTTCATCACCAGCTGTTTTTGACATGATTCTTGCCTTTGTTTGTGCGACACGTCTTTCGGGGTCCGGCGCGAATTGATGACGCTGCAGCTTTTGAGTGGTGTTCGAAACGCCGAACACGGGGCAGTGCCCTAACCCATATATAGGGGACTATATAGGGAACGAAATGTAGTGAGTGAGCGAACGAGTGAACATTTCGAACACAGCCACAGATAATTTAGGTGGTTGAACAGATACAGATAATGTGGTACTCGTTCATCCCTAGTAAACTAATAGACAAAAGTAGTAATAAATGTAAACTATTCCATGGAGCTAATGCTAAAACAGGCTAGTGACTCAATAAAATGCTAACAGTTTGATAGTAGTAGATTTATTGATAATATGGGTTATGTCAACTGTAACTGGTCTTTTTAAAATATATATTCATATATATTCTTTATAAAATGCTTTTTGTAAACAGTAAATAACCAATGTTTGGTTTGAAACGACATTCTTACCTCAGAAAACTCCCATTGCAAACAGGTGAGCTCTGGAGAAACGCTGCTAGCTGTTTACTACGTTGTAGCAGCACATGCTCCTTAGGCGTGACTTTGGGCTTTTTCTGGAAGGGCGGGGGAGGGGAATGAACCAAACAGGTTTAAAAATCTCCTCCTCCTCTCCTTCAGGAAGTCCCCTACGGACCATACCTTTTAAGGCCTGATGCTTTGTGACATCAAAGGAAACATGTGACATCACTAGCCACACCCATTAGCATTTGTGGGCGGGGCTTAACTCCATTGGCTTTGATACTTTGATCTCATAACATTTCTAAAGCCTAACTCGTACGGTCGCTACAAGGAACGCTCCTTCTAGTTTTATTTTAGAAAAATCCACATTGCAGAATTAATCTGAGCATTCTTAGACCAGAATTTAAACCATGAGTCAATCAACCAGTTCACAGGCCAGGCATGGCTCAAAAAGGATTAAGAACATTCCTCAAATGATTAAAGAATTTTTCTGCTCCCTCTCACTGGAACAGAAGGCGTATTTGGTGTATCGAAAGCCTGACGACGAAACCAAGCGTCGTCTGATCGATTTCCTGTCTGATCTCGCAAGGTCTAGTATGTATTTAGTTTTAAGGAAAATACAGAAGAAACTTTGCACACATAAGGATGTGACCACCATTTTTGGCAACAGAATCCCAGAAATCTTTGCAAAGTCCCTGGGTGTCAAAGAAAGCATCGATCCTAAACATTTTCAGAGTTTTCACGGGCCATTTAGCAAATATCTGACTAAGGTAGTCAGATTCCATCAAAATGCTACCAACGACTCAGCAGCTACGTTTGTTTTGAACATCTCTGAGACCGATGCTATTTTCAAAGAAACTGTCAACATGATAAGGAAACTGGGCAAAACGGTCACAGTGTACAGAAAAGAAATGAACAGACTGTGGCACAAGAACCTCAAGGCAGAGGAGGCAATGAAGAATGACAGTCTCCAACAGTCTGTGGACATACTGACACTCATCAGCCAAAACACAAAGGTTAAATCGATGAGAAGTTATTACAAGAAGATGCATAAGAATCATCGTCCTCTACGGACACCTAGTGTGCCACTTGGTGTATTTCCGATCATCCAGGAGGAGGAGGAGGAGGACTTACATGATCCTGAGATGCAGGAAGCAGAAGTTGTGGAGGTTGAACAGTCCATCCTAGAAGTAGAAGACTTAGAGACACAGCTATCAGAGGTGACTGATGTCCAAGATCTCACCGCTGAGCAGCAGGAATCATTGGTTGTAGAGGTGGAGAGCGTTAAACCAGACCCACCGTGTCAGGTTGGTCCCTCTGTGTCAGCTTCATCTGATGTTCTCACACACGAGCAGACAAATGACCAACCTACATGTAATTCTTGGGGCATCCGCAGACGGTTTGTCCATTTGCTTGTAAAGGTGGTTATGAAGAGAGCAGGTGACAAATGTAACATCCACCTGCCCCAGAACTTTGAAGTTATCGTTGGGCGGCTCTCTACAAAAGTCTGGGGTGAAGTTATGGGAGAACCCTTTTCTGTCATCCCCAAATACAAATACTTGAAGAGACTCAGCAAGAGCATTTTAGAAGCTTTTTGTCAAAATCTCAGCTGCTCAGAAAATCATGTTTACACCTTAATGGAGCAAGAAGACCAGATCAGAGACGAGGTCATGGTTTCTGTTTTTAAAGAGAAACTAATGAAACCGGACAAGAATCCCGGAACCTTCAAAAGGTTTATCTCAACCATGAGAAAAACCATCAGTGGACTTTTCAGGAAACGTTGAATCAGACATTTTAAAGCATGCTTTATAGCAGGGGTGGGGAATCCTGGTCCTCGAGGGCCACAGTCCTGCATGTTTTAGAGGTGTCTTCTCTTCAACACACCTGATTTAAATGTTGAATGACCTCCTCAGTGTGCCTTCAAGGCAACCAAAAAACTCTGAATCAACCACTAATTTAGATCAGGTGTGTTGAAGAGAAGAAACCACTAAAATGTGCAGGACTGTGGCCCTCGAGGACCAGGATTCCCCACCCCTGCTTTATTAACTTTTTTTAAATAGCAGAAAATAACATGAAACCAGCAACATAAATAAGCCTCTAGTGAAATATATACATAAATATTGTACATCTGTATTGTACCATCAAAATAACTTTTCCAGGTGTTGCTGGTCTGGACCGGAGAGGTAACCCTCTTCCAACATCTCACACCAAAAACCACCTCCAGAAAACATTTCCATCTCACACAAAGATTGGACACATGACACTCCAACCCCTGGTTTCTGGCTTTTAAAAAACAGGCAGCCTGATGGAGAGATGTCACCGTCATCAGAGAGACACTCCCAGGTTCAGTTCTCACCTGGGCAGGTGTCTCTGTGTGAACGTTGACTGTCCTCTCCATCTGTGCTGGGTGGGTTTACTCCGGGCGCTCCGGTTTCCCCCACCCCCCAGACTCTCAGGTCCCTTTTTGAGTGTGTGTGTGTGTGTGAGTTCAACAGAAAACATCTCCAGAACCTTTCTCTGTGGGATGGCAATGTTCTCAATTCAGTGAGAATCCTCTCATCATGTTTTAGTTCATGACCATCGTGATCAACTATTGAAGTTACTTAACGCACGAGCTGAAACAATTTTAATGGAAGATTTTAATATTAATTTCCTGGACAATAGGAAAAACTCTAATTGATTGATTGCATCAGATCATCACTAAGGCAACAAGAATCAGCCGAATTAGTGAAACACTACTGGATTTAGTTTTTTCAAACAAATCAGAACGCCTTGAGGTCCTACCAGAGGAGCTGGTGGTCGTAGCCGGGGAGAAGACGGTCTGGGACTCTCTAATTGGGATGCTGCCCCCGCGACCCGGACCAGGATAGGCAGAAGAAAACGAGACGAAACCAGAGCGAGTAGTTAAAAACTACAACTGGCCATTTTTTGTTAGTACTGTATATGGTGTATTGATATGTTCATTCCTTTCTGTAACCTTGTTTTGTAATGTATGTATTTTTTTAAAAAACAACATAAATAATAAATAAAAAGTAAAAAAAAATAAAAAAATCCCCTCCGCAGAATTGCCACCTTATCGTGGTGGAGGGGTTTGCGTACCCCTGATCTTGAAGCTGTTTGTCTGGGTGACCAGTCCCTGTTAGGGTCTCCCATGGCAACATGGCCTCAGGTGGGGGGTCAGACTAAGAGCGATTCAAACACCTGAGGAGGACCTGTAATATGGAGGCAGCCAGGGTGGACCTTCTGGGGCATCCTGTAGATTCTTTAGCTTCTCATATTTGCTTTACCTCCTCATTGTTACACCAAAACCCAAAAGTCACTGGTAACGGTACTCTCAGTAATGAGAATGGGTTCGATTCCCTGCAGTGCCGTTCTCACTGTGTTGATATTGACAGGAAAGAAAACTGAGTTTTTTGAGAAATGTAAGAAAAATGATCATTATTATTGGAAAATAATTTTATTGGTTTCACGTTTGTTTGTGTTTGGTTTTTAGTTTGAGTTGAACTTAAAGTAGTGTGCTGTGCAGTGTTAATTTAGATGTTTTAATCACCACTAAACAGCTCAACTCTGCCACCTGCTGATGTAAACCAGTGTCTGCAGTCTCCTTAAAATGTGGTGTTTTCTAACTCAATGAGTAGCAGCTCAAACATAATGTGATTTCAGTTTAAAACTCCGTCTTTAGTGCATTTATTGAATCAAACATATATAATAATAATAATAATAATAATAATAATGCATCAGTTTTTTATAGCGCTTTTCTAGGTCACTCAAAGATGCTTTACAGAGTTGCATTATTCATTCACACAGTCATTCTCACCGGTGGTGGTAAACTACGACAGACGTCTGTAGCCACAGCTGCCCTGGGGCAGACTGACAGAGGTGAGGCTGCCATTCTGCGCCATCGGCCCTTCTGACCACCACCAACATTCACACACAGTCACACTCACATTCACATTCACACAGGCAAGTTGGGTGAAGTGTCTTGCCCAAGGACACAACGACAATCTAACCCAGCCAGAACTGGGGATCGAACCGGTGACCCTCCGGTTACCAGACCGGCCACTCTCCCAACTGAGCTAGTGCCGCCCCTTTTAATATAAGGAATATATTAAAGGAATAAATCGAGGCTGTACCTTGACGTTGGTGGAGTTGTTGAGGCATTCGAGCAGCAGCAGGACGAACGGATCCAGCGTCTCTAGAGCTGACGGCTCTGAGGAATTCACTTTAGATTTCTTCAGACTCAGGTGGAGCAGCTGAGAAATTAACAGATGATTTGATTTAACCCTTTAACCTCTGAGAAGAACACATTCTGATTCCTATTCTCACTAAAAAACAAACACTTTACATTAATATTAACAGACAATTAATATTTAATTTACGGTATATATCATATCATAACCATAAAATGCATTAATTAAAAGTTCCCATTGCTTTTTCCTTGGTGTGGAAGTTAACAGGTGCAACATGATCCAGAGCAATAACAGGAAGAAGGGAGAGTGCACCTTGAGGCCAGCGTCCACCAGGACATGCATGTTGGTTCGGCTGCTGACCAGAGCTTTCTGACCTCCTCTCTTTGGAGTTGGAGGCAGGAGGAGACAGCTGGCAGGAGGCCGCCTGGGGTCAGGAGGAGGCTTCGCTGATGCTTTCGCTCTACAAATGACACCAGACAGGTTAGTGAAACTAGAGCAGCTCTGACATCAGTCGGAGTGAGGCTGTACGCGCTACTGGTCTCTTTTGGTGAGCAGCAGCATCAGATCTTCAACAATGAGCTGTTTGGCACCGTGGCGGAGGTGAAGGAGGTGAAGGGCATCGTCTCTATGCTGATGGAGGCACAGCACAGCAAGAGCATGGACTCATATATGCTGCTGGCTCAGTTCTGCAGCAGGGAGAGCATTACCAAGCTCAACCTGCCACTCAAGGATGTGAGGAGATGGAGAAAAACTCCCAGTTTGACTTTTGAGTATTTGACAGGTTTTATGTTGACACTTTAATATCTCCTTCCTACCAGATCCTAGAGACCTCATCCAGTTTGAAGATGTGTAACCCGGTTGGTGCTGTGCTTTGTGGCTGAACCTGGGTCAAAAGACATCCTGCTGCTGAGTCACGGTCAGGTGAGCCAGAGCTGGTATGTTCTTTTATCATAAAGGAGGTCAAAGAAAGAGGTGTTTACCCTATTGACAGATGGAACTAAAGACTCAACAAAGAAGGAACAGAACTCTTTTGCTTCCTAAATTTTGAATCTGCAGACCACCTTGATGCAGTAGGACTGGCAGAAAAAAAAACAATCCAAATATTTAAAAATTGGCCTGGAGTACAAAATTCAACCGGTAGGACAATGATATGATGGAGCTCCTGTCACGAGAGGCAAGCCTTCAGGTGTGTTCAGTCAGAATCATGTTCTTGTTGACACAATTAAAAGCAGTTCCAGAAGTTGGATGTTTTTTGTGTTGTTACAGTGACCGTGTACTTACGTCCAGCTCTTTTGTCCACAGCAAGTGGCTTGAAAGACATATACTGTATGCTGGAGCGCCTAAAGAGCTTCAACATTTGAGTGAGACAGGGTGGGCGTGGCATAGGGCTCACCAGACTGTACGTTATACATGAGTGCACATCATTTTTTCAATGAGGTACTCAAATGAGCACCAGGTGTTGATGCATGGCACTCTTGCCATGTATAGTATACTAAGCCCCAGGTCCTGCACCCACCAGCCTCTCATAGTGAAGCAATCAGTCCAGTGGCAATAGGGGAAACACCTACTAACCAGGGGAACAAAAATGCAAAACGAAAGGGCTACATTATCACTTGGACGTCTCCACGGTCTCGTGTGCCATTCGACCGAGCTCTCGGTGCACGATGCTATGGAGTTGAAAGCAGCAGCTCAGCTCAGACTACAGTTAATCAGTGCTAATGATGAGCTGATACTGCGCTGACCTACCTTAGCCTGTTATGTTTTTGGTACAGTAGGACCCAAGGTGCAGGCAAGGAGACAGCAGATGAACTGAATGAGGATCGGGTGCTGTGATTAATGACTGATTACACCTGAGGAGGAACACAGGAAAACACAAGGGGGGAGCAGGCAAAGCTTTAGGAAATGACTAAAAGAACAAGACCGTGAAGGCATCCTTGGGGCCACTGCACCATGTCCTTGCGCCTTTCAGCTTATCTTTGTCATAAAGTAGTCTCGAGTCTAAAATAGCACCTGTTTTGTGTTAGTTTTTATTTTCACTTGCAGTTGATATGATTATTGAGGTCACTAAGCAGAATTAGTATCAGTACTGAGTGAGTTTTAAGGACTTTTTTCTCAATGCTAGTTGTTACCATTCTCTTACATTGTTTTATGCTAAGCTAAAGGAGTACTGCTGGATCAGGATAACAACTGGGCTGGTTACTAATTGTTTTCTCTCTTATCTAACTGGAATATGGCAACAGACAGCATTTCACTTTTGGGTGGAATATCCCTTTAATATTGTGTACTATCAGCCTGTTGTCCGATTTGTTTTTAAATGTAAGTAGCCGTGTTAATGTTAGCCACTTTTAGACACCAAAGTGAAACAAAAACCCTAAAATGTTTAAAACAACTGAAAATCTTTATAGTTCTTATTTTGCTTAGAACAGCTTTGATGATTTTTTCCCTTCATGCTATAAAAACCAATAATTTTCCTGGACCTTGAAATTGGTTAGGCTCTGACTGGTTTGAGAGTGTAAGCTGTGTTTTCAGTGTAAACTAAACAGAAATGCTGCCTAACCAACACTACAGATGAAATGTGAATATATGCATTAGCTGCAGGTTTGGAAACATGAATTTATAATGTGCTGAGCGGCTATAAATTACTGTGATGTTTCTCTGGGTTGAGTTGAGTTAATTGGAACCAGTGTGCACAAGGCCAATGTCACTTTTTTTGCTATGTTTTCAAGCTGAATTTTAATTATTTGCCTTCTGCTATCAGAGTAAGCTCAAATACAGTAATTTACTGTATTCCATTTATACCATCTATCCATTTTGTCCATCCATGTTCACCTTTTCCTTCACATCCCATTTATCCTCTTCAACAAAACCAGCACAGAAAAGTCATATTTCAACAAAGTCTAATTGGTGCCTATTTCCATCCCTGGCCTTGCACCATTTCACTGAATCTGTATAATGTCAGATGGGACAATTAACATGGCTGGGTGTAATGACCTTCCAGTTGTGTGACTTTTTTCTCAGTTAGGTCCCATTAGTTGCTGTTGGAGGAAGTCAGATTCAGTCCCAGAGCTGGTGGATGATTTGAGAGACGGTGCAGCTAGAATATAAAAAACTACAAGGAATGGAAAGAGACTCCTATATCCTGATTTATGTTATAACCAGGGGTGCACACAGTGATTCCGTAGAGGTACTCAAGGGAGAACATGGCGCTGGTGCCTGGTACGCACATCTCCGGGGGAGGATGATAAGCTTGCTATGTGTGTCTACTAGCTTCAGAGGTCATGTGAGCACTCATTTGCTGTGCTGCAACCGGATGTGAAGCTCGTCAGATCACGGCTGCGCCATCAGGACCGCGAAAGCGTTGGTCCACAAAGGCACGTTTGGGCAGTCGGTTCTGGTACGAATGCATGATATCTGGTTCTCATGCGGACTGGTAGTCGAGTTATGTGCACCCCTGGTTATAACCAACAGTTGATTTAATGGTTGTTACGTTTGATCTTGATTCTCCGGGGGATGAAAGGGCAGCTTCCCTGCGCCTTCGGGTTGGGGAACGGGTCCTGACTGTTGTTTGTGCTTATGCACCAAATAGCAGCTCAGAGTACCCACCCTTTTTGGAGTCTCTGGGACGAGTGCTGGATAGCGCTCCTACTGGGGACTCCATAGTCCTGCTGGGAGACTTCAATGCTCATGTGGGCAATGACAGCGTGACCTGGAGGGGCGTGATTGGGAGGAACGACCCGCCCAATCTGAACTCGAGTGGTGTTCTGTTATTGGACTTCTGTGCAAGTCGCGGTTTGGCCATAACAAACACCATGTTCAAACATAAGGATGCCCACCAGTACACCTGGTACCAGGGCAGCCTAGGTTACAGGTCGATGATTGACTTTATAGTTGTATCATCTGACCTGAGACCGTATGTTTTGGACACTCGAGTGAAGAGAGGAGCGGAGCTGTCAACTGATCACCACCTGGTGGTGAGCTGGATCAGATGGCAGGGGAAGATGCTACGCAGACCTGGTAGGCCCAAACGTATAGTGAGGGTCTGCTGGGAGCGCCTGGCAGAAGAGCCTGTCAAGATGGTCTTCAACTCCCACCTCCGGCAGAGCTTCGACCGCGTCCCGAGAGCAGTGGGGGACATTGAGTCCGAATGGGCCTTGTTCCGCTCTGCGATTGTTGAGGCAGCTGTTGCTAGCTGTGGTCGCAAGGTAGCCGGTGCCAATCGTGGCGGTAACCCCCGTACCCGCTGGTGGACACCAGAGGTTAGGGGAGCCGTCAGGCTGAAGAAGGAGGCCTACAGGGCGTGGCTGGTCTGTGGGTCTCCAGAGGCAGCTGATGGGTATCGGAGGGCCAAGCGGAGTGCAGCAGTGGCAGTTTCCGAGGCAAAATCTCGGGCGTGGGAGGAGTTTGGTGAGACCATGGAGAAAGACTATCGGTCGGCTCCAAAAAGATTCTGGCAAACCATCCGGCGCCTCAGGGGAGGAAGGCGGCAACTCACTCACACTGTTTACAGTGGGGACGGGGAGCTGCTGACGTCAACTGGGGCTATAGTCGGGCGGTGGAAGGAATACTTTGAGGAGCTCCTCAATCCCACCGACACGCATTCCTACGAGGAACCAGAGCTGGGAGACCTGGGGACGGACTGTCCAATCTCTGGGGCAGAAGTCGCTGAGGTAGTCAAAAAACTACGCAGTGGCGGAGCCCCGGGGGTGGATGAGATCCAACCTGGGTATCTCAAGGCTATGGATGTTGTAGGACTGTCGTGGTTGACACGTCTCTGCAACATTGCGTGGTCATCGGGGGCAGTTCCTGTGGAGTGGCAAACCGGGGTGGTGGTTCCCATTTTTAAGAAGGGGGACCAGAGGGTGTGTTCCAACTATAGGGGGATCACACTCCTCAGCCTCCCTGGAAAGGTCTACTCCAGGGTCCTGGAGAGGAGGGTCCGGTCGATGGTTGAACCTCAGATAGAAGAGGAGCAATGTGGTTTTCGTCCTGGTCGTGGAACTGTGGACCAGCTCTTTACCCTCGCTAGGGTGATGTAGGGGTCATGGGAGTTTGCCCAACCAATCCACATGTGTTTTGTGGATTTGGAGAAGGCTTATGACCGTGTCCCCAGGGACACCCTGTGGGGGGCGCTCCAGGATTACGGGGTTGATGGTCTTTTGTTAAGGGCCATTCAGTCCCTGTACCAGAGGAGTGTGAGTCTGGTTCGCATAGCCGGCAGTAAGTCGGACCTGTTCCCAGTGAGGGTTGGACTCCGCCAGGGCTGCCCTTTGTCACCGGTCCTGTTCATAACCTTTATGGACAGGATTTCTAGGAGCAGCCGTGGTGTGGAGGGGGTGGAGTTTGGTGACAGGAGAATCTCGTCTCTGCTTTTTGCGGATGATGTGGTCCTCCTAGCTTCATCAGGCTCTGACCTACAGCTCTTGCTGGGGAGGTTCGCAGCCGAGTGTGAAGCGGCTGGGATGAGGATCAGCACCTCCAAGTCTGAGGCCATGGTTCTCGGTCGGAAAGGGGTGGCTTGCCAACTCCAGGTCGGGAGAAAGGTCCTGCCTCAAGTGGAGGAGTTCAAGTATCTCAGGGTCTTGTTCACGAGTGAGGGAAGGAGGGAGCGGGAGATGGACAGGCGGATTGGGGCAGCGTCTGCAGTGATGCGGACGCTGAACCGGTCTGTTGTGGTGAAGAAGGAGCTGAGCCGGAAAGCAAGGCTCTCGATTTACCGGTCGATCTACGTCCCAATCCTCACCTATGGTCATGAGCTCTGGGTAATGACCGAAAGAACGAGATCGCGGATACAAGCGGCCGAAATGAGTTTTCTCCGCAGGGTGGCCGGGCTCAGCCTTAGGGATAGGGTGAGGAGCTCGAACATCCGGGAGAGACTCGGAGTAGAACCGCTGCTCCTCCATGTCGAAAGGAGCCAGCTGAGATGGTTCGGGCATCTTGTTAGGATGCCCCCTGGACGCCTCCCCAGGGAGGTGTTTCAGGCATGTCCTGCCGGCAGGAGGCCCCCGGGTCGACCCAGGACACGCTGGAGAAAATATATCTCTGGTTTGGCCCTGGAGCGCCTTGGGATCCTGCTGGAGGAGCTGGTAGAAGTGGCTGGGGAGAAGACCGTCTGGAGCTCCCTAATTGGGATGCTGCCCCCGCGACCCGGACCCGGATAAGCGGAAGAAGACGAGACGAGACGTTTGATCTATTGTTGTAGCAATTATGTTAAGTGTAGTAAGAAACTGCAATAATGAAGAGGTGTTTATTCATAGTTTTCAGTCACATGACCAACTAGCTGCCCTGTTGGACAAAACATGACTCTATCAAGTAGTGAACAAGTAGTTCTGAAAAAATGTGTTTAGTTTTTCACCTGTGATAAGCTGAATACTTCATTCGTCTAAGATGTAATAACATCAATTATTTTCATTATACGTTCATCAGTAATAAAGTTATTATCACCATTAGTCTCTGAGATGTCACACATCTTGTGGTGAAAACAAGTCAATGTTCTGATATTTGAGTTACAGTATTTCCCTTAACAATCAAGGTTTGTTTGGTATCAATTGATTCCTTAAAATGTCAGGATTGTAAAGATGCTGATGTCATCACTTTATCTGATAATCTGAATGCAACATAACTCAAAACTGTAATGTTAAAAATCAAATGATCTGCCATCACTTTACAGGGTCAAATGAAACAGAGGAAGTGATCATTCTGACTTTAAAGCCAGAATGAAGGATGAATAAGGCTGATTCTGGTTATTATATGACCAACTGTTAGTGTAAAGGACAGTAAAACCTTTGTTAAACGCTTTTATTTTGAAGTACAGTTAAACTTTTGTTACATGCTTTTATTTTTGAAAAGCCTTGTTGTAAATAGCGCGACACTTCCTCTGCTAAGGCGCCACTTCTTTTGTTCTTCACAATACAACACGGACGTTACTTTGGAGGTGGTGAACTCCGTTGTTTGAAGCTTCATGTAAGAACATGCACTTTATTTATCTGTTGTAACTTAAGAAAGTTTAATAAATGTAGTTTAAAATCGTTCTGTTGCTTACTTGCATGCATGTCACTGTTGTGTAGAGAGGTCTGACGAGAGGCATGGAGGAAGCTGTTAGCAGGTTCAAACAAGATTAGCACCCCTTGGAAGCAGAAAGAGGTTAGTAATGGTTGGAACTAATTTGTTAGTTCATTTAAGAAACGTAAAATTGTTTTTATTTCATATTTTATTAAAAGCTGTAACATATATTGTTTAAAAGATAATTTCATGTTAATGTTATATTTGAGTTCATTTAAATGTTTTATATGCCTGTATTTTGATGAAAGGTAAAAATAATGTCATTTATTTGTGCATCCTCGTAGTTTTCACGGTGCCATATGTTGATGGTGGAAACGAGGAGAGAAATAAAGTTGCATCAGTCGAGGCTCTCTGCATTCTGAGTGTTCAATTCCAAGAGGGCAGCTACAGTTAGTGAAGAAGCTTTATTTAAAAAATGGCTGCCTACTGTTGTTCAAACACTGGCCCAGGCCATGGGCAAAATACTAAGTGCCTTCAGGTCTCATTTGAAAAGGAGATTCTTACCTGGTTAGAACAAAAGGGTCTTACGGCCCATTAGAGCCACGCAGAAGAAAAAACATCAAGATTTTATTTGAAACATTGAGAAAAAACTAGAATAAAGTTAAAATGTCTTAAAATAAGGAGGTATTTTTAGATGAAAGTCAAAATAGTCAGTGCGTTTACATGCAGCCTAGAAAACCGAATTATTGCCTTAAATCGACTTAAGTCGGTTTTTTCAACTGCATGTAAACACGTTAGTCCGGCTGAAGTGGAACTGGATCTAATCGAGCTAAAGCTCCCAGATAATGCGGTCGTAGCTCGGCTTCCTCCTCCATGTAAACAGCTTAGTCGAGCTAATGCTGTCTGGGCGCTCCTCCTCCGGGAGTGACGACACCGCGGAAGTGGGAATACAAACAGATCAGTAGCGGTAAAAGACGAGAGCAGCAGAAGCAAACGGGCAGCTTGCCAGCGCTGGGTACACGAAGACGCCCGATCACATTTGTGACCGATAGAAGCGTTTAGAACAAGAGTTTTTAAACACTAAGAAAACAACCGTCAGAACGCCGACAGGAAAGGGCGCATGTCGCCCCCTATCGTAGCGGAGTGGAGCGAACTTCATTTAAGAGTTCGGTTTTCTAACAGACATGTAAACTAGGATAAAGACTCCCAGTTTATTAACATGAGATCGACCTAGACCGATCTAGCTCGACTTAGATGTGCATGTAAACGCACTGAGTGTTTACAGAAAACAACCTGTGACCGTTTCAGCAAATAGGAACTGGTAATAAAACCACCTGAGAACAATGACAGAACAAATAGCCTAGCACTTCTCTCTATTAAGACATTAGCAAAACAACAACAAACATTGACTTTAAAGACCTTATTTGTGATTTTGCAAACATGAAAATTCATCAGTGTTCAGTTACTAGAGAAGAAATACATCCACATTTTATCCTCCATTTTCCTTCATCAATTTTCCAGCAATAGTTCAAGATCTTTCATGTAAAAAAAAATAAAGCCTCCAGAGAAAGATCTACAGTTGGATGTGGGAACCTCCCCTTTTTAATATTTCATCACCAACCCCAGAGGAATACACATTGTTCAACAACCTGTTGCATTTGTCATACAGCACAGGAAATTACCCAGTGAAAAGCTCCATTTTCACTGTTGTCCCTGAACACACCAAGGGGTACATCTCACATACAGCGCAACTTCAAATCTCTAAAGATGCTCTACGAGACCCAGAACTAGTCACTTTCATCCGCAGTACTGCTACTGTCAGTGCCAACACCTGGGTGTTCTAAGTAGTTCTGTTTCAAGTGTACCGACCGACCACTTTATCTAACCAGGACGACCCTCACTGAGAATCAGAATCTTTTCTTCAATAGTGTCCTGGCCAAGATCAGCAGCAAGACAATGTTTCCAGACACATTCACAGAACTGTGAATCAAAACAGTTCACGCCCTAAATCATAGGCTGCAAGTACTCAAAAAACCCAACCTCTTACCAGGTTGATTACTCACTAGATTTATTGATTGGAAGTACTGTCCCTACTAGAAAGCTTCAGAAGCAAACCTTTTTACATTAAAAAATATAAATGTGTATTTTAAATGGTAAATGTCCTTCCTCTTCGGGTCACAGCTCCTAAGTCAAAACCCCAAGGCGTTCCGGGCCAGACTGAAAATGTATTTTCTCCATCATGTCCTCTGCTAATTAACATTTAAAGATGTATCTGTGTCACTGCCGGCATCAAAATCAATATTTTTATCTTGAGATAAGAAGGCCACTCTCCTGCAGCTACTGTATGTCATTCCCAGTTTTGGGGGGGAAATGGACATTTTTCACAAAAATGACTCAAAACTCTAAATAAGTCTTATATTTGTGTAAATTTTTATTCAGAAGAAGTTTCTATTATAATTATCCCATTCACACACTGGTGGTGATCAGCTACACTGTAGCCTCAGCTGCCTTGGGGCACACTGACGGAGGTGGAGGTGCCATGCATCGGTGCACGCCAAGTCCCTCTGACCACCACCAGTAGGCAAGGCGGGTGAAGTGTCTTGCCCAAAGACATAACAATAATGTAACCCAGCCGGAGTGGGGATCGACCCGGCAACCCTCCAGTTGCTGTACTGGCCACTCTACCAACTGAGTTACACGCCGTCCATTTAAAAAAAACAGTTGCACAGTTTGTTCAATGTAACAAAATGAACAGGGGGATGCTGAGTTTTATTGTCATTGTCTCTGATTAACTTAAAACTAAATATCTTCAGTCTGCATGTAAACATACATTATTATTGAGTATTGATTCACAGCTCTGTTGGGCAGAATAAATGGAATGTGATATTATCTTAATTTATCCTTTATAAACATAGTCTGGGTACATAGGAATTATTTTTCAGAGAGTCATAACAAAACAATACATGAGGAGTAAGAAATAGATGAAGTAATAGCAATAAAATAAAGGAGTCAAGGTTTGTTGTCATTTCTCGTAGTAATTATAGGAAGTACACAGGCTGAAAGAAGATGTTTAACTAAAAAAACAAGACAAGTATAATGACATTTAGGTCATTATTAATCTAGCTACATGACAACAAAACTGAAAATGAGGAAAACACTAAACAGGAATAATGGCTGCAGCCTAAACATGACAGGTAGCAGCATCTGTCAACAAACACTCAAAGGAAACAATGAATATCAAACAATAACAATCCAATCTGACTTTACTTATAACGTGCTTTTAACTACCAGTACAAGCCCAAAGTGTTTCACAGTAAAATAGGGTCAAAACAGAAGGAACATGGGGAATAAATTCAAACACATCCACATAAAAACAGCCGTACCATAAAATACAATAAAAAGATCAAATCGAAAGCTAAAAACCCAAACCACTAAAATCATCATCTAGCCAAAAGCCAAGGAGAAGAGATGAGTTTTCAGGAGTGATTTTAACTCATTCAGAGAAGAGGCCCGTCTGATGACCACAGGCAGGTCGTTCCACATGTTAGGAGCTGCTACAGCTAAAGCACCATCACCTCGAAGCTTCCACTGAGTCCGAGGAGCCCTCAGGTCAGCTGATCAGCTGACCTGAGGGCTCCTCTGAGCTGTAGCAGCTCAGAGAGGTAAGACGGGGCGAGGTCGTGGAAGGCTTTAAAAGCAAATAAAAGAATTTAAAAATGAATCCTAAAATGAATAGGCAGCCAGAAACAGGGATAATGTGCTGACATTTACGTGTTCCTGTTCAAAGACGAGCTGCAGCATTTTGCATCCTCTGGAGCCGAGTGATGGACAAAGCACTGACCCCCGAATACGGTGCATTACAGTAGTCCAGACGAGTGGTGACGAATTACTGTTTCAAAAAGATGTCTGGGAAGAATGGGCTTTATGTCAGCAACCGTACATCCTAAGAGTGACAGATTGTACTTAGAATGATGATTAATATTCCGTGTGATTAGCATGTGTTGCACTGTGGATTCAGTGTGCATCGCAGGTCATTCTTTTTGTGTTTTTGTCGTCAGTCTGACTGGCAGGGAGAAGCTGTTATAGAAGTACATGTGTGTGTGTGTGTGTGTGTGATCACACTGTCAGCTCTGCTACATCTGCTAACTGAGAAGGTTATGACCTGGATGGTGATGATCACTAATGATATCTATGTTGAGGTGGAGGTCAGTGATATTTCTGACCAGGTCCCTGTGTACTGACTCGTCTCTGCTCCTTATGAGACCCAGGATAGTTGTCTTCAGCGTACTTCATAATGATTGTGTTGTCCTGGGTGTACAGGGTCAAGGACTAAAGTTTCAGTGGCACGCTTGGCATGAAGGGGGTTATTCCAACAGCGAGAAGCCTTAAAGGGAACAACAGCCAGTATTAATATAGTAGTGTAACATTGTTTTTAGACAGTAAAAGCTACAGGGCTCAAAACTGCCTTTAAAAAAGTGCAGGGTACGTGTCCTCCCACCTCCACCCCCAAATACGTCCATGTGTCTCAGTCATACTTCAGTCCTTTGCTTCTCAGCTCTCTGTGCTCTTATTCTGTCTGCCTGTTTTCTCCATATTTTCTTTTCTCTCTTCTTGTTAAAAAAGAATAGAATGAGTTCAGAGAAACTTCACTAAAACCTTAAAGGATTTTGTAACTAATAGAAATAAATGCAAAGTTAAGAAAAGCTTTTTTATGTAATAAAACTGTGATTGTTTTCAGATGCACACACCTGTCTCTCTAGCTCTCTCCTCTCCTGTCTCGCTCCTCGTGACTGTCTGTCTCTTAAAGCAGGGGGATCATGCTCCCAGCTATAATCCTTTCACCGTTTCCACGTTCCAGGCAGGCGCTTCTCTACCAGGGCAGCTGGGATTCTGAGCTCTGCATTTATGATGATATGATGCGCTGCAACGTTGATGGCTGGTTTTAAGTTTCACTTTCACTATCGGAGCAATGCACTCGTGTGCTCAAATGAAAACACCCATTACATAATCCGGTCACGAGGGCTCTCTACAGTAGATAGCAGTTATCTCAACGAGAAATATCCTGATGTTTTAGTATCACGAGATCTTGTGATATTAAAACATGCTGGTGCAGTAATCCAAGTTGGTTATGTCAGTGTTGGTTTTTATGTGACAGAATTTCTCTTCAATACCGATTCATTTTTTCCTTTCATATTAATTTATCTAATTCAATATCAATATCTCAACTAAATGATCAAAGAATATATTCCCATCTCACTTATTCATTTGTTTAAGTGAGAATTGTACAAACCACCAAAAATGTACAAATACACTCTCCCAACATTTCCACAGAATATAGCCACTCTTCTCTTTAATAATTGTCACAAGCCATGCAGTGGAGGAATTTGAGGCATCTGCATTAAGATCATGGTCTTCTTGAACGATGTGCAGTGGTCCCTCGCTATTTTGCGGTTCACCTTTTGTGGCCTCGCGGTTTTGTGGATTTTTCCAGTGTAATTTTGCATGCTTTTTTTTTTTTTTACAGTGCGTTGTGTTCTGCGTCCTGACCATTGTCAGTCGATATCCTCCGTGCTGTGCAGTTGCCTGAGTGTAGCAGAGTGCAGCGCGTCCCGACTCCTCTCTGGACTACCCAAGAGCCGCTGCACTCTTCTCTTGCTCCCTGCCCTTATGAGACCTTCTTTGTCTGCAGCTCAGCAGGAGGTGAGAAGCAGAAATCAGCTTTCAGCTCACTTGCAGCTTCTCAGCAGGTGATCATGGTGCTGTACCGCAGCAGTTGCGAGTGTTTTACAGCAACAAAACACATAGTGTCCATAAGATGAGATCAATACTAATTCTGCCGTTCTGCTGGTCCAGTAGTGTTTAAACAAGAGAGTGTATTGTGTAACGTGTGTAGGGAGGTGAACATTCTTCCTGAGGGACAGAATCTGCCTGATAATCTAGGTTGTTTTCTCTTTAGGCCACACCCTCCCTCATTACGCAGACACACATCACCTGATATACTCAAACACTCACTCAACTTTACACAGCTTGGAGATGAAAAATATCTGTGACAATGATAATATGGTCAAAATACTCACATGTGCACACAGTATATGGATACACACACACTGGACTGTAGTTAAATCAAGTTCTAAACCTTGTTTCCTAAAGTCTGGATGTGGTTGTGTTTAGCCTGAGTGATCCAGATATCTTCCTTTCACACCACAGAGCTATAATCTCTCAGAACTCCACAGGATGTTTGACCTGATACTGTCCACTTGGCCTACTTATTGAATCCCATGGCTCCAATTAAATACCTGTGATTGGCCTTAAGAGCGCTGCAAGCTTGTTGAACTAACAGGAGCATGCAGTGGTACTCTAATGATGATGATTTGACAGTTAGAAAAGTTAGATGTGGGCTGGAAGGAATTCTGTCAAGCTGAAGCACTAATGGATAATAAAACTTTAATGCAAAGGATCATTTCTTTTATTTTGACACAAAATGTGTTCAGTAATTTTCTGCTTTGAAAATTCAATTGTAACTTTCCCTGTAAATAAACCGGACCTGTGCTCAAGAGTTTGGCTTCAGTACCAGACCAACTTTATTTATAACCATGCACACAACTGGTCCACCAGCCCGCATGAGAACCAGGTACGATGCAAGTGTACCTGATCCCTCTGCCCAAACGCGGTTCACGGTCCTGATCACGTGGCACTGCGATCATCATCGACAAACTTCACATCCAGTTGTGGTGCTCGGTGAAGGAGTGGTCATATAGTCAGAAGCTTGTTGACACACCCGCTGAAATGAATGACAGTGACTTAAACCGGGCACTAGGGGGTGCTAAAAACAAGCCAAAACTGCATAGTGTGCTTTTAAAATTCACTTAGGACGTTTAGATTGGCTTTTCTATGTCTGCTGTGATGTTGCCATGATCAAATATCACTACCATTAAATAATCCATTACTTGACTTTTTTGATTAAATAACAAAATGGTTTTGGCCTCAGGATTGAAAGAGTATCTGATTCTGTTCCCTGAACCTGGCAGCAGCTCCTAGTAAGATGTTATTAATTGAATAAGTGAGCCTTCATCACTGTTCTTTTTCTTTCTGTGTGTGTGTGTGTGTGTGTCTGCTGTTTGCAGGGTGTGTCAAAAACCCACATTAAAGACTTAAAAAATGTTTAAATAAAAGGAGTGTGCAGTTAAAAAGTCATTAGCATACCATTAGCATAATCCATTTGAAGTAATCAAACTTTTAGGCTGAAAAGATCATGTAAAAATTATTTTCATTTTTGCAAGTTTTACAAATTCTGCTGCTCAAAAGAATCAAGGCTATCTAGTCAATGTTGGCTCTCTTACTCTATAAAAACACCCAGTGGATATCTGTGTAGCTCCAGGGCCACAGGTGGTTTATTTTTGTAGGAACTGGCATGTAAAAGATGACTCCAGAATGAAAATGTCACATTTTGCATATTTTCATTTATTCAGGTAGCTCTTATCTCTACTCACCAGAGGCTTTATTGTAAACAGCAGAGACCAGGAGCCAAGCATTACACACAAGCAATTAGCAGAACAATCCTAAAGGTGCGATGAAGCCTGAACGAGATTTCAAATCAGTTCTGAGAACTAAATGACTCAACTTAGTGTGAATGTCCTCTGAACTTTTAGGGACAGTTCACAGGAGTTTCTTCAGGCTGAAGCGTCTGTTTTGACCTGCAGGGACAGTTTACTTGACTTTAGTGCTACAATCTTAGTTAATTAAATAATTTGAATTCAATGAAGTTTAGGAATACAATACAATTTACACTTTGTATTTTATTACTAGTCCTGATAAATAAGCGGGGACATTTGGGGCCACTGGACCACAACCAAATGTCAGAAATATCAAGAATCAGTGTGAGTCACAGAGCATTCGTGGCTCCTGAGCAGTGCCCCAGAACTGGAGGTTCAGACGAGCTGTTCAGATCACCGGCCACTTCCATCTGGTCAGGGTGCCTCCTGGACGCCTCCCTGGGGAAGAATCTCAGGTCGATCCTGCTGGCAGGAGGCCTCTGAAAGGGTATGTGTGTGTAGTATAAAGACACCTGTGTGTACTGGTTAATCAGTTCTCCTGGCTACCATCACAGCATGAAGACAAAAAAAACCTCCAAGCAAATCAGTCAAAATGTTATTGAAAAGGAAAAGTCAGGTATGGATGCAAACACGTTTCAAAAGCACTGAACGTCTGGAGTTCAGTAAAAACATCATCATGACATTGAGGGAATATGGCACCATGTGTTAATCTGTCCATGATAAACAGAGACTAGTGAGACTGTTCACCAGGACTACTCTAAAGGAGTCACAAGCTTCATCAGCTGAGCTGGGATAAGGACCAGGTTCATTACTGGTCACAGCTTTATGGGTGAGTGGCCCTGACAACGTCTGTAGAAGAAACTCTGATTAGGCCTTGACTACAGTTTACCAAAAGCCATGTTGGAGACTCCATGATAGATATATATAGATATGAATTATCATTGTACAAGGTATTAAAGTGTAGTTACTAGGCAACAGTTGTATGTTGTTGTATTGATTAAAAAGTCCTTTCATCAGTTACATGTGGCTCAGAATAATTGTGCTAATGCTCCAAATACACCGACACCACCCTGCTACTCTACCAGCTTCACTGGCTGCCTGTAAATTCCAGAGTTCAACTCAAGATACTGGTTCTGGTTTTAAGGGTCCTACATGGATAAACACTAACGTGCATCAGTGATCTTCTACATCCGTACACCCCCAGCAGGTCCCTGAGGTCCAGTGATCAAAGCTAACTGGTTGTGCAGCGTACAGGCTGCTGTGGCCTCCAGACTCTGGAACTCTTTCCTCCTTAGTCTGAAATCAGAGACTCAGTGGTCTCAAAAACATATCTTTAAACTTGTTTTTACTTTGGGTAGATTAGTTACATACTCTATATTCCCCTTTGGTTTATATTTTAGTTGTCCACTCTGTACGTCTGTCTCACATGTTTTAAATCGTAAAGCACCTTGTGATCTTTATCTTGAAAGGCGCTATAAAAAAACGTTCTACTGCACACACACATACACACACTCACAGTATTTATAAATGTAAAAGTAACCTAAAGGCTACTTCACACTGGGTGCTGTTGCGATGTGGTCTCTGCAAAAACCAAAATACATGGAGTCCAATAAGAGCCTGCACACCGGCTACGGTACGTTTGTTGAGCAAAGTTAACTTTCTGCAACAAGTCTATTTTTCCCAGACACCACCTGCAGATTTTCATCAAGTTAAAGAAATCACATGCACCAGACAGGAAGTGAGACACTAGCCAGCGAGGTGCATCCAGGATTTTAAAATAAAGGGGGAAAGGAGAATTTGTGGCCACTTGCGTATATAAACCTGCATTTGAGCATCCCTGAGGGAGCAGAGGGCAGCCATTTTTGGTGGCGCCTGGGAGGCAGTTGGAGGTTCAGTATTTTGCCCATGGATACATTGACACATGGCCGGGCTGGGGTTTGAACCCTACTCTCCCATATAGGACACGATCTCACTTGTCACTGAGCCATGGTCGCCATAAAACCTGTATCTACATTGTTAAGTTGGAAACAAGACTTAAAAACAACAAAAAGGTAAGCTATCCAGGGGGTGAATACTTTTGACAGGCAGTATTTTTTGTTGTTATTGGATGGGACCCCTGAATCCTCCATAAATAGTCTGAAGACATGGACAGAGGACTTTCACGAGAAAAGGGGAGGAAATGCTCCAAGGCCTATTCATGAACACACCCAAAAAATCTTAATAAATACAACTGAATTTAGTCTGATTCATGTATTATATGTGGAAATAAGAAGGGGACACTTTAGTAATCAGCTCTTCGCCAGCTCCTTCCACTACAGCAGAACAACGCGATGCTTCGTTTGTTGATCATCGTGTTTCTGCCCTCTCTGCCGATGGACATAGTGAAAGGTGGTGCTGCTGAAAAGTTCCTGATGGTGGTATTTTCTGTGCATTCAGGAACCCGGGCAAAGTTGGGGTTGTCGAGCAAGACTACCTGAATTCCAGGAATTCCCTCAGCGTCTGAGACTCCCTGTGGAGTGTTGCAGCAAGAGCCAGCCTGGCACTGAAACGTGAGATCCTCAGGTCGAAGGTGTCCAGGATGTCTCTGTAGCTCCTGCTGAGAGAGGAGGAGCATTTGGAGTGAGTCTACTTTGTAGGTAGATTGCTCTGGTTTATGTATTTTCCCCATAGCAATGTGTTCATGGTTCATGTAATCTTGCAGGCTGTCCAATGTTTTCTCCTCCAAAGCGTGGGAACGTGATTGAAGTTAGTGTGTTCTTCGTTTGTACTGGCGTTTCCCAAGGCAGGTTTGTTTTGCTCAGATGGAAGTAGCCATGTTGGATTACACACAGCTAAGCTCACAGCCTTTCCTGAGCTCAGCCCAAACAGAACCCTCTGGTTCTGGTTCATAATCACTAAGAAGGAGTATTATTCTAGACAAAAGTAACCAAACTTATAATTGTTACGACCCCCCTAAAGGTCTAGGAGTATCACCAGGGGTCTAACACAAAAGTGCTTCAAGACAAGGTTTTAAAGGTTTAACAAAAGTGTTTTATTTTTCACTTCCAACAAGAAAATTAGCAGGAAGAGGAACTGCTGAACTAAAGGAGTTTCTAAAACTAAAAACTCTCTTCAACTAAATGAACGGGAGACTACATAAACATAAAACGCTGGGGAAATAAAACCAGGAAGGTAACACTAGTTTACTATGTTAAACTGAACTAAAGACGCTTCTAAATACAAAAAGGCACTCTGATTTCAAAGATGGATGTAATATGACTAAAGGCAAACAAAAAGCTCTTTAACGAGCAGCAGAGTCCTGCACACTAAAAGTTCTACTAAGAACGCTAAATTAATCGCTGCTATGGTATCTGAATCCACAGCTAAGTCGGGGACATCAGTACCGCTCTGAGTCCCCGTCTATCCGGCAGCCTGAGCCTTTTATACACTAAGGTGTACTGATGAGGCCGACTATCAGCAGCTGTGGGGAGATCTCAGCGCGCCGCTGTCCAGAGTGCTGGAGCCAGGAGCAGCCTGCTCTGTCGCTGTCCTTGGTGCTGAACGGCTAGAAAGAGAACAGATCGGCACAAACTGGGAAGCTCCTCCTCAGCAAATCACAGCCACTTGTAACAATAATACAAAGCATAAAAAGGAGAGCATTGTGTCATAAAAATACTATGAAAAAACTTTTATCTACAGATCGTTGCTCTTACTGCAGTAAAATATAGTGGTGATCATTTCAAAGCAGCACTTTATAAATTAGCATCAAATTATGTCTTGACCTAGATTTCAATTAAAAATACTTAATTATTCCAAAAGGGAAATTAGATGTTCTAATATCTTATAGCAGCACATATATTAATGATCTTATGTTTATTGTTTTTTTCAAATATTCGCTGTAGGCGGTTCCATCTGTGATCAGGAGGATCTTCTGTGTTGCAGCAGGTCTGAAGAACCTCTGACTGAAGACTCTCTGTTGTTGAGTTACTGTCTTGTGTAGAGGATACTCAGGGTTGTCCATCATGTTCTTCATTTTATGAAGTGTCCTCCTTTGTCCAATCAGTTATGAAGTGTCCTCCTTTGTCCAATCAGCTCCAGAGGCTCCAGAAAAGACCCGCCGGCTTCTTCAATTTTTTATGATCACTGGTTCCGATGCTGCTGCCCAAACAGATGACTACAGGTACAATTACTCTTCTCAGCCGTACACACACGCACACGCACGCACACACACACACACACACACACACACACACACAACACATTTATATTCTGCCCTTTCTACAGCACAAAATACTTTGGGACAACTCCACTTTAAAACAAGGTTTGAATGAAAGTTCTGCCACCTCATCAGAATCTAAAATATTTGTAACATCTCTCTAAAAATATGAACATGTTCTCTACTTTGGTTTCCACATGATGCTGTCAAGTGAATGGTAAAATTATTCTATACGAAATATATTTTTAAAAGAAAAAATAGTTGATGTCGTTATGTTGCCTGGTTGTTAGTCCGTACACATTCTGTGACACAATCCAGACACTAAAACACAGTAGAGTGATGAACTGATAAAGTAAAAGTTTTAATGAAGTCATCATGGCCATGAGCAATGTCACATAGGGCCGAAAATTTTCAAGGGTGACATTTTAAAGTTATTAACCTGAACTTAGTGTTTCCTGATTAACCAGGCTTATTAAAGCCTGAATACATCCAGCTGCAACTTTTACATCAATCAGTTTCTCTAGACAATGTTGTCTGTATGTAAAGCTTTAACTCCAGCCTTGGGATCTCTCTCACTTTGTCCCTCTTCCATACAAATACATGGCTCCGTTAATGCACACACACTTGATCATTCACAAAATGACTCACACGGTTCCTAACAAAATGTAATGACTTTTAGGCCTTTCTAGAAACAATTTCAGTATTTTTAATCACCTGCTGAAAAAGTCAGTGAGGATTTGAGAAAACCTTGATCACATTTATTGTCACAAGCAGAGTCAAACAATAGCAATGCAACAATTAGAACAAAGCCAGCTTCAAGAGGTAAAATCAAATTAGCAGCACCAAAATAAAAGACTGAATATTTAAAGTCACTGCCAGTTTTTAAAATCTTATCAGTGTTGTGTAAAACTTTCAAATGCTCCAGGTGGTAAACAACTTCTTCTACTTCCACCAATAAGAAATCAGTACAAAAATGCATCTTAGTCTGACTCCATACATGTTCTGATGTTTAGTTCAGGTGGACCAAATCCAAAACTTCCACTATTGGACAAAAGGATCAAGTCCCAGTGTATTTGTCTTCTATGGGAGAAGTTTGTTTTGGATCCATAGGAATCCTTTTGTTCATCATATTTTCTGTCAAAAATAGGTAAAAGCTTCCTTCTGGCAAAATTGTTGCATTTCTCTTCTCTATAGAAAAACACAAACTTCCGTCTGCAGGTTCATGCTGTCAGAGGTGGGTTGAGTTGTACCAGCTAAATAGAGGCAGGCCCTCTCTGTAGTAATGACTTCCTGACTGAGAACTCGGAGGCTTTATGGCCAATCATCAACCATCACAGTGGGCCACTAGTGACACCACAACAGGTCTGTTGTCTGAGGAGGGGCCTTTGGTGATGTCAATGGTCGGTTCACAGGACGGTTCCAGCTGGGGCATGGTGGCAGCTGGTTGACCCAGTGAGGCTACCATAAATAGAAGGTCATTGGTTTGGCGGGGACCCGTCCCTGCTACCCCCCTCATGGCCTTGGTGGCAACCTTAGAGGAGCTCTTTAGGCTTGAACCTCGTCGAGGAGCTTCACATCGCAGCAGGGACTGGAAACATCTGTAAAACTGGAGCAGGACACAAACAAATGGTCAGTAAAACATACAGACTGTGCTTGTAGACAGTAATCCCCTCTGCTTTTGGGTATTTGTGTCAGTTGTGCTATATGTTTACAGCAGTTGAAGACAAATAAAAACCTTTAAAATATCCTTTTACAGAGACCCTGATTATAATCAGGGTGCACATAACTGGGCCGCCAGTACACATGTGCACCAGACATCATGCATAGAGCCTACTGGCCGAACGCGCCTTTGCGAACCGGTGCTTTCGCTGTCCCAATGGCACAGCCTGCAACCTGACAAGCTTCACACCCTGTTGCAGCACAGGAAATGAGTACTCACATGGCCTCTCAAGCTAGTAGACACACCTCTGTGTCACCTCTGACACATGTGCACGGCAACAGCGACACTCACCGGTGGCAGCCTATCCTTCCCCACCTCTGGTTATAAAGATTTAACTCTAGATTATAATTCTGCTTCAGTGAAGACTAAGTCTTATTTGTCCATCACACTTTTATCATCCTCCATGAAAAGCAAGAACTTCGTTTTTGCTAGGGGTCTCCGAGAACAAAAATGACATAATTTGATTCTTGCAGCCCCAGTTGTGTCTTGTTCTTGTACACATCAGCTGAGCAGAACTTTTTTCTGCAGGGCGTCCGAGAACAACTGCTGTGATTGGTCAGAAAGGAAGAGTGGGGTGGTTAGTGCGGTTAGCGGTTGATGCTGTAACACCTTTCCCATGTTTACCTGATTTTTAAATACTTTTTGCGGTTGGGGGTCGGCTCACGTTTGCCACATTATTAGAGACACCTCCCTCTGTTGCGCCAAGGCGTGATCTTCATTCACAAGTCTGGCATTGCGGTAATATTACTACCAAGCGTGGCGGCACGAATGCCGCAAATTTCCCACGGAAAACTCCCACTGTGGATTCCGACAGAACAAAGTTCTTGCTTCTCGTGGAGGATGAATCGGCCTTTAGTCAAGAATGAAGATCAACTAAACCATTTGGAAATCGTTTAACTTTTGTCCGTTTTTATTGAGAACGTATTTTTTTCCAGGAGTATCCTCTGAGAGCTGAGATGTTTTTCAGGTTAACAAAGTTTCACACCAGGATGATGCCTAAGGTGGTCCCCACTAGAGAGCAGACAGGGAAACGTGATATTAATGACTCGTTCTGTATAAATCAAACCGCTGATGCTCTGTTGGCTCCTGAGCCACTCCAGATTAGAAGCCTAGTTTTCTTTGTTTTTAATAGTCAGATTTATTTTTGTGGGCCAGACATCAGACCTCTTGTCAGAGTCTCTAACTTTCCACTGTGGCCCCAGAGGGCCGTGTGACATAGGTTAGGACAGCACAGCCTCCAATAAGCCTGAGGCTGTCAAACTCCATTTCCCTACATTTTCTAAGAGACTCATTTTAGGTCAGCGGCTCTTAAACGGGGCTTTGATGCCTCATGAGGCCATCAGAGTTACTGGGGGTTGTGGATGTCCAGGGGAAAAAATGTGACAAAGTTCAACTGAATTAATTAAATGACAGTTTGAAAAATAAACAAACTAATTCCGTCCTAAATTATTTATTCATTAAATGGGAATAAGATCTCCGTGGTTTGTTGTGTCTCCGTGGAGCGTCACGCTGCTATGAAGCTGCTGTGGATGAACTGAAGGACTCTTTGGTGATAGAAGTCGAGGGCGTTGTGTTCGATTCACTCCGAGTCACCACAGAGCCGAACATCAGGATCAATCTGCCAATCGGGAGCATGAATGAATCATTCTCAAAGATGAGATCACGAAACTAAAAGTGTGCAGCGATCTGAAATCTAAAGCTGGTAACTGATGTGAACAACATGGAGCTCACCTCAAACAAGACGTCTTTGTAAAGGGAAGTGGTCAAAGCTTCTCAACCTTCATCTCAAAACCCTTTTATCGTTTAGTGTCTCCAACTCATCGGCTCTGTCATTAGACCTGGAGAGGTTTCAGGCTCCTCTACTGACTCTTTTTTCAAATCTGCAACTTTACTGTTGGCGATTCTGATGAATCTAAATGTTCTTTGTCTAAAACAATTCACGTCAGACTAGTTGCAGTGTTGTTTTTGGCAGCCATCTTTGTTTCTGTCTTAAGCTTGGGTCCCATAGGAAATGTCAGCACTGCGTCATGAAGCGCCGTGTATTTGTATTTAGCTCCTGGTGAACGCCGCTTGCCTGATTGTGTGACAGTCACAATACCTCACGAGAACACTGAATCCTCTTTAATCCATTTACGGCAAGAAGAAGAATATTTAGGTTTATTCTTATTTATTCCTTTATGTCACTAGTTTTTATGCACCTCGACTTTGGAATGACCTTCCTTTAGTTTGACGCTGTATAGACAGTCTGGACTCCTTTAAAAAGCAGCTGAAGACCCAATTATTTAAAACTGCTTTTAAATAACTCTTTTATGTTCTCTTGTTGTTGTTTAACAATTTTGATTTGTAATGATATTTTAGTTTGTTTTATTGATTTTGTTTTCTTTTGATCATGTTTGGTTCTGTTTTGTGAAGCACAGTGATTTTTTTTCTGTGAAAGGTGCTATAGAAATAAACTTTACTGACTTACTTACTAGTTTGTATGATATCTAACAGAAAAAACCACGTGACCTCTTTTCACAAACACTTAAATGACAGCAAACTCCTTCTCCACAGTGTTGTTATCTATGATGTTGAGTGACATCACCACTCATGAGCATCCAATGAAGGTTTTATGAGTTGTTCCAATGTTTTCAGATTCAGAAATGACCAAATGTTTCACCTGTGAAAAAAGAAAACCAGCTACCAATCCATGGATGGTCATCTGGTTGTTGATGGCATTAAAACTTTTAAATGGGAATTAATAAGCATTTAATTAGATTAGCCGATTTCTGCAGAAACCCTGATAAATAAATGTAGATGTGAATAAATGTCAGCGTCTCAGACTGTTGTATTTACAGGTAAAGCCATTTAAAACCAGAAGAAGTTCATGTTTGCTTCCTGACTGTTTGTATTCATTACCATAAATCACGTCTCCTGGTTGGATCTGATTTTTCATGTAAACAGAATCCTGCTGAACCTTTACAGGTCAACAATCTGACCAGCAGCATCAGCAAGAAAAACAATCAAAAAAGGTAAAAACACAACGCTGTCTGTGTCTGTGCAGAGGAATCATAACGACACATATCTGTATCTACAGTATCTATCTGTTGCGGTGTGATGAATAGTTAACAGACACTGGATACATTTTTCATTCCAGGAAACAGAATTGTTTGTCTCAAGATTAGGATTTCATGCATATTTTCCCGGATTACATCAACCTCTGCATTAAACAGCCAGAGTGTTGTTTCCCAGAGTAAACCTGGGCATCTCCTCGTCGTGATGATGGACAGACTGGGAAATTCTGAATAACTGAGAACTGCAGCGACAGGTTGAAAGCATAACAATGCATCCAGAGGAGTTGACTGCACTTTAAATTCCAGGCATGTCCATTTGTGACACGTCTTCCCAGCACAGCTGAGCAGCAAAGTCACAATTCACCTCTTCCTCTTGATGTGGACGACGACAATACGCTACTTCTGAGTAAACGTAGTATACTTAGTATACTATCAGATTCATGTATACTCATAGTCTACTACATTTTCTCATGAGTGCAGTATGTGTTTACCTGCTACATAAACACATTCAAATACTTCACATGTTAACACTGACAGCATGGGCGGACATCAAAGGGTTAAAACCATCATTTAGTCAGGGCATGATAATGTGTTTACCAGTAAACACAGAGAGGAGAAAGGCCATGCAATTACTTTAAATTAGGATTATAGTGTGCTGAAAAAGATGGTCGTTTTAATCTAATCTTAAAACAAAGGTGGAGGGTTTTCAGCTTTCATATTCAGAGGTGCCAAGTGAGACTTCGTGACAAGGCCAAAGGTCTGGAACATTTATCCATTTTATTACAGTTCATTACAACTTTAAACAATTCAGTTTTCCTTCAACTGTTTGTTTGTGAACCCAAACCGCTCGAACCTAAAGCTGTTTTATTACCTCACTATTTGACATTACGGACATTTGGTCCATTTAAGCAAATGTTTCTTTATCTGTCCAACGTTTTGGCTATGTTCATGTTGAAGACACAGCTTTTTGTAACAAAAGCTCTTTCTTGTTAAATTTGGAAATTATAATTTTAAAATAGATTAATAGGACACTGAAAAAAGACTATCAATAATGACTTAAGAGGGGAGTCGATTTAGGTCAAAGCTTATTTAAAGGCACACTATGTAACTTTTCCATATTTTTCCATTTTTTTCTAGAGCCAGTCTGTGCTAATAGTTAAACCTTTAAAGGGTTAATGAAAAGTCCCTCAGCCCCATCTGCTGCTTGGATCCAGAATACCACGTTTGTAACTTATGAGTCTCCGGTCCGGTGCCCTGAAGTCTCACAAAGTCACGTATCTCACGAGGGTTAGGCTAACCCAATGTGGCTAGCTGTTATGCTAGCTCCGGAGTGTTTTTAGCTCATGATTCCTGATTTTTCCCATCTCTCCCTGCTTGAACTCTTTGAATGAGTGATGAACCGCTCCAGTAGAAAGCAGTGAATGCTGAGGAGACGTTTCAACAGTTAGCATTGTCTCTGCTCAGAAACACCTAAATCTAACGTTTTTATAAGAATGATTTAAAACGGACACTAGGGGGTGCTAAAAACAAGACAAACCACATAGTGTGCCTTTAACAGACGGTCATCATGAACATCAGATGACAACTTCTCATCCAGCCAGTTAGTTTAAGGACTGAAGTGATGATAGATCCTTGATAAAAACCTGTAGTCATTGATAAGATTTCAAATTTGCCATAAAAAAAATTAATGGTAAATGTCCTGTGTTTATAGAGCGCTTTCTAGAGTGTTCTGCACTCCCCAAAGCGCTGTGCAACACAACAGTCATTCACACTCTGGTGGTGATGAACTACGCTGTAATCTCAGCTGTCCTGGGGCGCACTGACAGAGGTGGAGATGCCGTACACCAGGTCCCTCTGACCACCACCAGTAGGCAAGGTGGGTGAAGTGTCTTGCTCAAGGACACAATGAGAAAGTAACCCAGCTGGAGCTGGGATTGAACCGGCCACCCTTCCGGTTGCCAGACGGCTACTCTGAGCTACACGTCGCCCCAATATAATAAAACCTTTATGACTGTAGTAAACAACACTGTGTTGAACTGTTTCAGTGAAAATCCCATGTGGACTGGGTCCAGACTGGTTCACAGTTAGGCCTTTGAGAATGGACTTTGGTGGACCAGTTTTAGATGCGTGTGTAAGGATGATTTTCTGAGCGTTTCATTCAAGTCCATCTAGTTCATGAGATAGACAAACAGGGTTGACTCCAACAGTTGGGCTATGTGTTATAACTCTGAGCTAACACCACATATTAACTCAGTATGGGTGAATCTGACTGAGCTAAACCCATTTCATGGTTGTTAATGTTGATTAGCTGTAGTGGCCATCTTGAATCCAAAAAATGAATCAGTTGTAGATTTTCATAATAATTCACCTTGTGTTTCATGAGGTATTTCATTTTTAGTTCATTTTACATACAAATACTCCAGAACTGCCTATGGTGATGGGATTTATGGCTCTTTAAAGGGAGCCGTTCACCTCAAAGAGCTGTTCAAAAAACTGGCTCTTTTATGTTTTGTTTTGGGTTTTTTTTACAGTATTTTGAGAGAAAAATATAATGAGGAAGTTATGTTTGGGGACACTCTTTGTTGTGACACCTAAACGTGCGTCGCCGATAGAACTGATGGGTTCATGTTGCTATTCTCACCGATGTTTAAATCAGACAGTCATTGTCGTTAATTATTACCTCCCAGCCTCAAACTTCACAGTTAATATAAAAAATAAAGGCTTCTTTTCAGGGACCGGGTTCTCCTCGTTCAAAGTGAAGAGCCGTTCAAAAGATTCGACTCGTTCATGAACGTCACATCGCTAATTGCCTATAATAAATGTTTATTCACCAAGTAATGGCCAAGACTGAGAACCCAACCAGCAAAGTTTTGAACTTTTTATGACCTCATAATATTTTTTAACAGATTCTTAGAGCACACCTGGTGAGAACCTGCAGTTGTCTGAGCCGATATCGAACTTTTCCTGCATGTCGCTGTCTGTCAGACGCTCGCTACTCACTCACACATCAGTAGGTCATCTAAACATGAAGGCTTGTGAGGGGAGACGGTATGAAGACACCTCTCTGCAGGGCTGACACACACTTCCTTCTCTCTGAGTCCAAACTCCACACTGATGAAGGGAAAATGATGAAGGTGGATGAAAGGATGAAGGCAGATCCACATGAAGAGTAGAGGAGTAGATTCAGATCAGTAACCTCTATTAGGTCAGGTCCAGGATGAAACTGAAGGCGTTGCATTTCTATATGAACACTCATAAATATGTTCTCTTCATGTTTTTATGTGTTGAATGAAAACATGCTGGGGTCACCACAAACTAACAGTTTAACACTGGGATCTAAAGACATCAGCTGATAATCCACTTCTTCACTTGAAGTGATTTGACTCAGTAAAGTCCCCGGTGTTGTGCTATAGTCCTCAGTCTACAGAGTGCTTCAGACAAATAGTGAAGAAAGCTGAAAGCTCCAAAACACAGGAATGTGCAAACAGAATGACAATCATCTGACTTCCTCCTGGGAGTTCCTGGCACTCTGGTCTCCACTCACAGGCCCTTAGCTGAAAAGAGGAGCAGAGTCAATGTGTCACCAGTTGGTGGTGAGTTGGATTTGATGGCAGAAGAGACACTATAGTGATGGTTTGCTGGGAATCTGTCAAGATGGTCTTTAACTCTGACCTCTAACAGGGCGTTGACCATGTCCCAACGGGCACTGAGGGACACTGAGTTCAGAGGGACCTTGTTCTGCTGATATTGTTGAGGCAGTTGTTGAAAGTTGCAGGTACAGAGTGGCCAGTGCAGTACAGGTAACACCTGGTGGACACTGAAGGTTAGAGGGTCTGTTAGGCTAAAGGAGGAGGCCAACAGGGCACAGCTGGGTTGTGGGTCACTGGAAGCAGCAGACCTGTACTGGAGGGCTAAGTGGGGTGCAGCAGTGGCAGTTACCAAGATAAAAATCTCAGGCATAGGAGGAAAAAGACAATCAATCGACTTCAAAGAGGCCTCTGGAACATTGCATGTTGATCGGGAGCAGTGCCTGTGGAGTGGCAGGCTGGGGGAACCAGAGGGCCTGTATCAAATATAGAGAGCTCACACTGCTCAGCCTCCCTGGAAACGTCTAATCCAGGGAGCTGGAACGGACGGACAGTTCATTTGTTGTGTCTTAGATCAGGGAGGGTTAGGGTGCTTTTTATCCTGGCCGTGAGACCATGGAGCAGCTCTTAGCAGTGCTAGGGTGCTGGAGGGGGCATGGGGGTTTGCCCAACCAGGTTTGGTGCTGACCCAGATCCTCATCACTGCAGACGCTAGCCTGTTCTGCCTGTCGATCTCCTTCTCTCACTTGTAGGTTTTTGTGAAGCTGTGTAGTTTGTGTAAAACATTTAATATGTCCTTCAGGGCCTGGGGGTTACGTTGAACATGAATATACTTAAAGAACTAAAGGGACACATCTGTTGGATAAAACACATTCAACACATGACCAATACATAAACCTATGACCAACAGAAGGTTGAACCCTTAAAGCACATCTTTAGTCTGTGAGATGACATCAGGATGTTTAAGAACAACGCGTCCCCTTCTTGACATTTAATGAGTTTTAACTGTTCTATTGCTAATGTGATTAAGAGTTTGACATCGTGTGCTGTCTGCATAAACCACATGGTGTTTACACAAGATTCTATGAAAACTTACCCATAATTCCTGGAGTTTTGATCATCTTCAGGCCTCTTTGCCATTGGTTGGGACAGGTGCACACCAGCTGCTACTTGTATCTGTACAGCATTTTTAGTCTTCAACTCGCCTCAACTCACAGTTTCCATAGTAACGGGCTGGGAGGAATTGAAGACTGAAAATGACATACAGGACATTTGGAGCTTCTTGCTCATGATGATTGGTCTCCTTCACACCGCCATGAAGTCAGTGGGCTAAAACTCTACGGGAAGGAGTTCAGTGACAAGAACAACAATGTTCCTCCAGACAGCATCTGGAACCTCTGTGTTTAAACTCCTGACTGAAACTTTGTGGGTAAAGTTTACGATAAGATTAACGTTGTAATATAAAACACCGTACAACTCTCTACAGTATAGGGATTGTTTTCTAAATCCTTACTCAGCATTTTGTGCCTCACTCAGACCTGAATGAGATGATAAAGATTACAAAGCTCTCATGTGTTTTTCTTCTTTTCTTAGAGCGGTCTGCCACATTTCAGAGGGGAACAAAACATCTTTAATCTTGAGTCTAAATGTATAGTTTTACACAAAAATGAACTTTAGTAAGTTGCTTGATAATGAGGCAAAAAGAGAAACAAACAATTAAATTTTAAAGTTTATTCTGGAAGAAAACTGTAAATCATTCATTATATTTGCACTGATGAACTCTTTGATGCTTCAGGCAGACTTTAGTCCACCTCCTGTTCCACATGCTGTCCTCTGGAAGATGCTTCAGGTCGGTCAGGTCACACAAGCAGCACCAGACTGACCACAGCTTCTTCTCCTGGGCCATCAGGACATGTTAAACACTCATGAGCTGTGGCTATACCAACTACCTCTTTTATCTGTCAGTTTTAAGTATTCCCTCCCATGTTGTTGTTGTCTAGTAAACTAGACCTTCAGTTCTGCTCTGCAGACTTTGGTCTAGCCACGCTCCACTGGAACCTCCACAGCCCACTGATTGGTCCAGTCAGTCTTGTACCGGGCCAATCACAACGCTGTAACGGTTGGGTGGGCGGGATTAACCAATGACGGCAGAGCTTCAACTTTAAGATTAAACAACATGACGGCAGCACAGGAACCGCGTTTGTTTGTCATCAACTTTGGATGATTTAGATTTGGGCTTTTCTTTAAAGGGATACTCCACCGCCAAGTTATTTTTTGTCTATTATCGTATTCCTCAGAGTTAGTGGGTAAAAACTATTTGTAAGCAGCCCAGCTGTTTTACTGATCCGGCAGGACTCTTTTTGCTTTAGCTTAGCTAAAACACTGTAAGTGAATGGTACCAGATAGCATTGCCAGAAAAACGTCTATAAAAGTCACTAAATGGTGATAATAATTCAGCCTAGTGACCTCAGTAAACATATCGACTGCAAGGGAAAATAAAAAATAACACGAAGGAATTACATGTACTATTTTTAACTCGGGACTACTTTTATGACAAAGAGCAGCTGTAACCCTCCGCTGAACGCCGCAGCTCCGGTGAACAGTTCAGCGGAGGGTCACAGCTACATATAAAGTCTGACTCACCAGGTCACCCATGTTGTTCCTTGCCTGTTTCTTTTTTAAATGCTGTTTTTTGTGATGTGTTTACGGGTCAGTAGGATCAGCCCTCATGTTTATTGAACTTCAGTACAATGAGAATTAATTATGTGATGTATGGCTCTTCAAAGGGAGCCATTCACCTAAAAAAAATGGCTCTTTTATGTTTGTTTTTTTTTTTGCAAAATTTTGAAAAAAAAATGTCATGTGGAACCATGTTTGGGGACATTTGTTGTTGCGACACTTGCGTGTGCATTGCTAATTAGCTTCCCCAATAGAACTGATGGGTTCATGTAGCTAGTCACTGATGTTGTTTTAAGTAAAGAGCCAGTGTCGTTGAATATCGCCTCCCGGCCTCAAACGTCACAGTTTATACGAACAAATGAACGGTTCTTTACAAGGACTCAGTTCTCCTCGTTCAAAGTGAAGAGCCGTTCAAAAGATTCGACTCGTTCATGAACGTCACATCGCTACTCTATTCTACGTGACACCTCCAGCTGTGGATCAGAACGGAGCCCTTTTCACCTCCACACCCAGGACTCCATCCACCAGTAGTGTGGTGAGCAGTGGAGGAGTTCTCTTGCTGCTCCTTGGTGGAGCTTGTTTCATGCACCAGCACAGAACCTCCTGCACATCAAACAGGACCTGGGACCCTCTGACATGCAGGAGGACTCTCAGGAGGATGTTCTGCAGCCACATGAGGTGTATGGGGACAAGATGAACAAAGGCAGTCAGGAGCTGAAACCCAAACTGGGTTAGGGACAACACAGTCACTGTCAATGGATTCTTTTAATCATTACTGGATTTTTTTCACTCATCGACTCCCCAACTCACTCTCTGGGTCACACCCTTTTTCTTGTTTTACTGTGAGGTTTTACAGTCAGTAATAATCTTTATGTTTACTGATCATTTCTCTACACCAATGGAAATGCTCCTCTTAAGACTCCTTGGTTTAATCAGTCATAATTATAGCATTTCATAAACTGTGTACTAATCATTAGACCTGTTAATATCCAGCCATAATCACATATTAAGCAATATCCCAAATGTTTAAGTGACTACAGATGAAAGACAGTTGAGTGTTTGGGGGACTTTTTCCACATTACATCACGTGAAGGGCATTTACAAGAAATGAAACATAAATCTATTAAGTCTAAGAATGACAGGAATGTCCTAATCACCTCCTGGCCCTGTGGGTGAGTTTCTGTGCTGTACGTGGAACAGTTTCTATCCACAATAAAGGGATTTATGAACGCTTTAAATGAGGACTCAGTCAGGAATGTTGTTTTAATTAACCAAAGCTATTAATATGTAAAACTGTTGTAACTTGTTTAATCTGTTCTAGGCCTTGGCTTTGTGTCAGTGTGTTTCCAACTTTTCATAATCAATCATAATGATGAAAGACTCCAATAAATAAGGCCGAATTAAAAATATCTGGAATTATTCATTAAACAATTCCTGCCCTATGGCCCTGCTCTTCTGTGGAGATGTTGCATCAGTATTCCTATGGGGAGAGGCAATGTGGGTCAGTCCATCTGATTTAGATTCACCAAGAACATTTGATGAAAATAGACTCCTTTAATGTTCTGGGTCTGTTTCAGCCATTGTTTAAAGTTCTGAACTCCATCTAGATCAGGGCTGTCCAGTCCTGGTCCCAGAGGGCTGGTGTCCAGCTGGTTTTAGAGCTTTCTCTGATTCAACACCTGAGTTCAGTCAGTGGGGGATTAAAGGCCTCCTGCAGGGCGTGATGACATGCAGAACAGGTGATTCAAACATTGAATCAGGTGTGATTGGTAGCCACCTCCCTCCTGCAGGGGCTCCCAGGACAGCCTGGAAAAGTCCTTCCTCCAACGTGTCCTGGGTTGACCCTGGGGCCTCCTGCTGGCTGGACATGCCTGAAACACCTCCCCAAGGAGGCGTCCAGGAGGCATCCTGACCAGATGCCTGAACCACCTCAACTGGCTCCTCTAACAGTAACAGGTCCGACTTACTGCTGGCTATGTGGACCAGACACTCCTCTGGTACGGAGACTGAATGGCCCCAATCCGCCCCGTACTCTTGGAGCCCCCCCGCCCCCCAGAGGGTTCTCATAATTTGCGACCAAAAAGTAGAACAGTCACAGCAAAAATCCTCCAAGCAGCACAGCATTCAGGTTTGAACACCAAAGTAAAATAATGACCTCATGGACAGTACAGTATACGCTTGGTTTGTCTTCATTGTTTTTGTTGTGACCAAGATGGCTGAAAGGGATGGATTTCCCATTGTTGGTCCTGTCCAATAAAAGAATCAGGTTTTACTCTCCTTCACGTTATTTGACATCATGTTCAGCAGTCTTTTCACTCGATGCAACCCAAACATGCAGCTAACCCTAAAACTGTCACGTTACACAGGTGTTTGGTCCACTTTCAAAAGTCAGTAACCGAGCTCCCAGGATGCTCCTTAAACCCTAGAGGGGGGGGGCGGTGATCGCCCTGGTCCCATGTGTCTCTGATGTGTAAGAATGCATCTTTGGGGATGAAGAAAGTTCCTACATTTTTCCAGTGTCCCACAATTCAGATCTGTCCTGCTCAGAATGGGAAATATCACTGAATTAAGCTTCAATCCAATTAGCCGGTTCCTTTATAATGAGACAATCTGACTATAGTTTTTCATAATGAATCCAATTTGATTACAACTGAATCTGGACCTGAAACGTTTCATGAATAAACTGGACTGAATGGTGTAAAACCTCCTGAAAACCATCAAGCTGCAGGACCCCAGTACCTCCCTCTATTACCTGTTTATTCATGAAGACGTAGATGACTGGGTTGATGACGGTGCTCGTCTTGGCCAGGACCGAGGGGATGATGCTGGCCTCAGGTGTGACCAAACCAGGAGGCCCAAAGGTAGCCAGCAGGGCCATGATCCCGTATGGCAGCCAGCACAGCAGGTAGCAGATCACCATGATAACCACCATGAACAACACACGCTGCTCTCGCTTCTTGCTCAGCGATACGTTGATCCCACTCACCTGAAGGAGAACGAGATGAAAAAAGATATTTAATATTTCCCCACATGTGGAGCTTTTTGAAGAAGGGTAATCTTTGGAATGAATTACTCGAGTGACAATCAGAAATGTTGAAGAAACATAAATCTGTGACTGAGAGAAAGAAGATGAAACAATCTTCTCCAGAAAGACGTTACTGAGTGACGAGATAGAGGGAAAAGGAGGGAGAGATTTAAAACGAGTGAAAGTGCATTATCATTATTATTATTATTATACCTCATATTGACATCTGTCTGATAAAAAGATGTCAAAGATTGGACTGACATCTTCCCTTGATCACAAATGCACGACGACTCTCTTCATAATGGAAACCGATGAGATGCCTTGTATTTGGTCCAGAGACCTTCAAGGCTTCAATGTTTAGATGTGATTGGTCAAACTGAGCAGTAGCAGTGTTGCTATGGTCCCACATTATCCTTAATGATACAACGGATGACAAAAATATGATGATTACACAAGATTTATTTGTTTGTGCCTCGCCAAGCAAAGTAAAAGTAAAAGTAAAACTTTGTAAAGCACCCCCCCCCCTTTCCCTACCAGCCATTACCGCGGGAATAAGGGGTGCCGGGGGGGGGGGGGGGGGGGGGGGGGGGGGGGGTGCTGCAGCATCCCCTTACTGGTGACCTCTCAAAGATGCATTCACCACAAATGGTGCAAAAGTGCATTTGAGACTTTTTTGGGAATCGTCCCGAAAGGCTGCAGAAATAGTGCTGCATGTCCGGATCAGCAGACTGAGGTTCTGTGTCCCGGGGAAAGAGGCAGGTCTGGGTCGACCGGCAGGCTCGCTCCGTGATGCACGCTGCGGTCCACGCTCCCAGGCGCGCCCCCTGCCTCTGGACAGAGGGCAGGGGGCGCCATGCCCTGGGTGTGGATGTGGACCAAGCTGGAGTATGGGCGTACGTTTCCCCGGTGGACCTATGGTTTGTGACTTCGAGCTGGTCCGGACCAGGATCTGAGTGGCTCGTTTTGATCAACACTTTCTGTTTTGGCTGCAGTATGATCTACAATACTCAGGTTAAGGTCCATAAACACTAAAACATGTCTAGTAGGCCTTTCAAATCACAGTTTTTGAGCCTTCTGAAATAAAAAGTATAAAACAGGCATCTTCTCATTTATCTAAAAACTTCTAAAACTTTTATTGCTGTTTTTTTATTTGTGCACATAAATGTGTCAAAGGGAACTTAGCCAAAAAGATAATATTGGAAATAAATAAATATCACTGTTAGCCATTCACATACATGTATACCAGTTAGTTGAATCAAGAAAAATTGGCAATTTAGGGGTAAAATATAAAAATATATATTTTATTTAATATGTATGATTAGGACTGATGCTGGTCTAAAGGATAAAACTAAATAATAATTTATAGAATCTTTAAAGCATATAGTATGTGTGAAGGGACTGTCGTATTTTATGGTGCGTCATTAATTTGCGTCTCTGCCTGATGTTCACACGTCTCTGTCATTCAGTCCTTTCACCAGTGGGACACCCACTGTTTTCGCTTTCCTTTCAAGAAAAGCTCCAGCTGTGGCTTTTTATTTTTTGACTTAATTTTAGGAGCTTAGGGAGTCGCGTTGAAAAAAATAACCCAATCAGACAAGCAAATATGCACTGCAAACAAAAGAGAAAAACACAAAGAAAAAAGAATTTGACATTTGCAGAAAAAATAAATCAAGTGTTGTTGCTTCTCCTGGTTTTTAACCTCCATGCTTCCTTCTCTTTTCTTACATGTGGATTACCACTATGTGTTTGCTGCATTTACATTGTTTCTGTAAGGATCTGATATGATAGCATAGGGCCCGGTTTTAGCCTGCATCACTTCAGCGTTAATATACAGAATATAGATATGCACACAGAGCTGAGCTTCATCTGACAGGTGCGTTTGTTTCTGAGCTCTTTGAGTCACAGAGTAAATGAGCACTTCTTCTTTGTGGCAGATTAATCAAACAGTGCCAGGGATTGATAGCTTCTTCACATTTTTCTCATTTACCCCCAAAGAGGTTTTCAGTGCTCTGCAAAATGCAGCTGTATTTAAACAAACACTCAAACATTTCCTTCAAACTTTGAAGTACCGGTATTTACTCTTTCAGGCAGTTTGTGGAATGGTTTGTCTGCAGCTGCAAGCTGCCATTTTTAAAAATAATGAGTCAGACAGAGGTAAATGGAAACAAGCCTGTCGTTATTGTTCCTACTGCACTTAGAAATGTCAGAATTTAACGGTGTTGCCAACTTTGCATCTTTGTCTCCATATTTAGTGATTTTCAGACCCTTCTAGCAACTCATTTTCAAATAAAGTAGTTAGTGACAAATTCAGCCATTTTTCTATTGTTACTGGAGACATTAGAGACTGTGATGTGAAGCACTTATTACTCTGACTCTTCTAAAAAGCAGTGGGTGCTACCGCGAGCCTTTTCCTGCCACAAAGCTTTACAGCTGCAGTCAGAGCCCGAGACTTTAACCCCTCAGCGTCCAGACTCATCCCGTTCTAGCTGATCTAGATCTGATCCGAAAGTCAGTCAGGGCAAAATGTGAATGTAACATTTTCTTTGTTAAAGATGAACTAGGGAACGAATAATAAAAATAACTTTACTCATCCACTGCACTGTTACATACACATGTAGTAATGCTGATTTGTTGTCATTTAGCCTCTTCTAATGACTGTTTGAACTGAAATGCACTCTAACCTTCACAGGTGACCTCAAAGCGACCTTCTCTACACTCTGATTGCACATGTCTGTTCTCTAACGAGGAGCTGAACGGCAACATTTACAACAGATGTTTGATCCATGAATCAATCCTGGTTCAGTTAGAATAAGTAAACAGTCCTCCTCATCATCCTGTTCACATTTGACATCATGAGACGAAGACCCGATTGATCAACAGAACCTCACTGAGGCTTCATACACGATGTTCTGAAGTGCTACTGAGCTTAGAGTCACAGAGTGTCATCAGCAGAGGCTGGAAGAGTCACAGACAGACAAGTGGACGTTCTTTGGCTATATTCCAAACTGATGACGGCTTCATTGTGAACAGTGACCTGTGGAGCAGGATGATGAACGTGAACACGCCCCCAGACATACAGTAGGTGTCTCAGGGAGCACTGACGCTCTAGCAGAGGGACCAGTGAGCCTCAGTGCTGTTTACTGCTGAAAGTTGATTCACATTCTGTGCAGAAGTGATGGCCGTTAACGTTGTTGGAGACATCAGCTAGTGTCGTCGCCAGACCAGCCTTTGGTGGTGCTGGTGTTAAAGTGAGGGCAGGTGTATCTAGCTGATGCAGATCTGACCTAGACTTTGGCTCTGTGACAAGCTGACACTACCTGGATAACTTCATTAATCCAGTCATTGTTCCTCTGCATCAACAACACAGACCTCATTTCGTCTTCATGGACCACAATGCTCCAGCTCATCAGGTCACATGGCTGCTGGAGACTGGGGTACCTCAAATGAAGTGACCTGCACTTCCTCCAGACCTGAATCCTGTAGAAAACCTACAGTATGGATCAGCTGAGTCAGCATGTGGAGGCTGGAACTCTGAACCCCGGAACCTGAATGACCTGAGGGCCTTAAAGAAGAGTGTGATGTCATGACTCAGCAGACTGTAAGTCAACCTGTGAACAGCCTGAGACGTTGTTGTCAACCTGTAACTGATGCTGAAGGTCACATGACCTGACGTTTTATTGGGGTGTCTCCACCTGTTGTTGACTTTTGATTCAGTAAATTATTTGAAATGAGGACATCACCACTGCCTGTTTCTCTTTAATGTCCAACTTTCATGACATAATATCACTGTAACATGAACTTCTGTTTCTATCAATTTCATCATTAAGACAAATATCCCTAACTCTGTGTGAGTAGTGTAAATTAGACTTAGTAGAAAATAAAGTCCTACAGCCAGTTATGAATCTTTGTTTCCAGTTTATCTGGCTCATTTGGTTTTATAGACACAGTTTAGACTTTTAGGTGCCATTTAGAATCAAGCATTTCAACCCTGTGGAAACGAAAAGGTCACCTGTCAGTCTGGTTCAGTTCGACCTCCATCCTGTTTCCAGCTGTAGACGGTTTTTATCCTGTCAGCTCAGGGGAGAAGGTGCTAATAGCTTCCCTCTGTTGTGATTAAATAAATGAAGTGCCAGAGATCACAGTCAAATTAAGGAAATGGAGAGAAAGTGAAGGAAGATTAAAGAAGCTGGCTCTCTAACAGGATACGCCAACAACAAACTGTTTCATATGCTAATCAGCAATCCCCAAAGTTAGGTCATTAATATTAATGTGATGTAAAATAATCACCACAGACGAAATGTTTACAGCTACAAGCTTCATTATGAGCCTCACAATGACAGCTGGCTGTTGATAATGGACCACAGGAAGTTCAAGATAAAGGAGGTCCTTTGTTTTAGATCGAGACAGTTTGATGGAGTCATCTGCGACGCTCATAACGAGAACGCTGATAGGGGCATTTTGCAAAGAGGAGTTTAAAACAAACTGTTTGTCAAGTAGAATACCTTCACATCGTTTTCAGAGACAACTGACTATCTGACGGCTGTTAGTCCTCGCTGATGACAGGAGGATGTCCTCACCTCTGATTCAGGTCATCGTTTTACTCTTTGATCCACTGCCACTTGGTGTTGCAGTGTTAAAATTAGTGTTTGTACAGAATGTGTTTTCAATTAAACATACAACCAAATTCATCCTATTTCATGTATTGATCTGATGACTTAGGCATACATTTCCATAAGAAATAAGAACAAAAAGAAGAAGAAATAAAACCGCATCTCCAAAACAAATAAAAAGAACCCCAAACACTGTATCTGTCGGTACCACAGAATTTGGTCGGTATATAAAAATATTATTATATATTAGCTTCATATATGTAAAAGTGACTGAGTTATAGGCATAAATAGGGGGATGGTACAGGTACATTTTTGTCCCTTAGGGTCCAATATAGTTCTATAATTTAACCTCTAAGGCCACAATCTGGACCCATAACCCTTTTGAACCATTCCCTGGACCATAAATGTTGCTGGCCTCATAAAAACATCCACAAAGTGCAAAGTGTTGGCCTTCTGAACTCAAATAACTCATGCTAGACCTTGAAACAGTCAGTCTTTTAATATTGATTCACTGAATTGATTTATTTAATTACTTTATTGATCCCACAGTGGGGAAATTCACTTGTTACAGCAGCAAAGGTATAAAGTTCAAACAAAGAAAAGAATAATCCAGAAACAATAAAAAATAATACAAAAGTCGATTTACAAGGATACACAGAAATGTAAAACTTATGGAAAACGTTGCTGATAATAGTTGGACTTGGTAACTGTGCTCTCAATGGAAATCTTTAGCAAGGAGTAGAACAGTGGATCTTCTGTTATCCAGAGCTACATGTGCTGTAACTTGCTGTTTTTTAGATGATTCAGTTGTTCTTTCCTTCTACTCAAGTCTGCCAAGTTGGTGAGAAAAGCAGCAATAGCTTTATTTCTATGGTTTCTGCAGGTCTACATGATTGACATTAAAGTAATAATATTTTTCAAACACGTCAACTGATTGGGGCCGTAGATCTTTATCTTGTATTGATGCCCAGTATGTCATGCTGTTGAGTCAAACCTCCAGAACCCAGACGCTCCTTGTTGGTTTCTTTCCAGTGCAGTTTGACTGATGCATGACAGTCCTTCAGTATGAAAAGGCAGACATCTTACATTACATGAAAGTGCTGACACTGCCAAAGCAGGATGCCGGAGCAGAAAAAACACCAGGGACGTGCAAACTGCTGAGCATAAAAACTGAAAAAACCTCAGAAACATACAGCATGCCTCAGTGATGGACCTGTCAGGCTGCAGGTCAAAACACCGGCATGGAGTGGGATGGACTGGAAGCTGTGCAATTACTGATTTACAATAAAACAACACAAGTGTGCTTAAACGTGAGACCAAAGGATCAAATATGACAGGATCCTGTTATTATGAGTGAATACTCCATAGGAAGGTGTGCAACAGTGACTGAGTGTTGTGTGATTTGCTTGCACTGAGTTAGACAGACGTTTTCTCTTCCAGATGTCATGAAGTTGACATTAAGAACCTGCTTTCAGTATGCGTCAACCATTATGCTCCTCTGTGGAGAAAAGTGTCCTTCTGTGGTCTGCTGCTGTCACGCAGACATCTGCTATAGAAATGTCCTGTCTGTGGGCAAAGCCATCTATTCTAATAACAGCTTGTCACGCATAAAGTGATGAATAATGGTGTGTGAAGTGATGGAGGCAGATAAACTGGAGAGCTCACTGCATTGCTTTAGATATTTGACAGTTACCCTTTGCTGCAGGATGCTCAAGTTTGGTGTTTACCCTTTGATGGACCTTCAAAATACCAGCGCTTAAATCACTTTGCCAATTTTACTAAGTTATTTTTGTTTTTATCTTTTCCATCCTTTAAACCAGCATCACTTCTTTTAATACATATCAAATAAGAATGATATACAGGGGTGCACACAGTATTTTCAATAAAATGATGTTTGGTACGCACCACCTCACCGTGAGTTGGGGTGGGGTGCTATGTGAAGTTCGTCAGTGTCTGATGAAAACGGGGCTGCATGAACTCATCAGTTCTACTGGGGAAGCTAATTAGCCGTGCACACATACAGTAGGTGTGTTCCACATAATAGTTCCACATGACAGCACGGGTCCACAAAGGCACATTTGGGCAGAGGGATCAGGTACGCAAAAGATTTCTACGATTCTCATGTGTACTGGCGTAACAGTTATGTGCACACCTGATTATATAATTTTTTTATTCTAACTCCTAAATTTCAAAGTTTTTGTCCTGAATCAACTCCATTTTATGGTCTAAAAAGCATGAGAACATAGATATACTTTATAAAAACTAGATTAATTAGGTTGAATTATTACAGCCTGGTATGTGTGAAAGATTTATTTCTTTTCAATATTATTTTTAGGCAACATCATATTTCATAAAATACTCATGTTAATGGACCTTCCACGTGTATGTGCTCATATAAGAAACAAACAATAGAAACTTTAAAGGTTTTTACTTTTTTCATTAAAAAATCTTTTGAATACTGCCCCCTATTGAACAAAATCTGGTATTTTCTCCACTATATGGTCAAAATGACATCAGGAGTCAAATTCAGCAGAGCTCAAACTGAAAACCACAGACCTCTGAAGAAGTGGGGAAATGAGAAGGTGCCTGACTCTGGAGGACATGTAGAAGTTTCAGTTTGAGTCAACAGGAGTTCCCAAAGCAGGAGGACGATTAAAATTTCAACAAAGCTCACAAAGCTCCATCATCTGGAGGCGAGTCAGAGCTGCGTGTTATGGCATCGAGGCTTGTTCGATGTGAGGAAGAGGTCCAGCGGACGGGAAAGGCTTGTTCATATTTTAACGTTTGTTTTCAGAGAGCATATTTCACAGCCTGGTTGTGGTGCACACTGCCTTCTGTCACTGAACAGCAAAAGGCATGAATTAAAGCCAGAACTCTCTGAAAATGTCAGAAAAAAATCACTTTAATTATTGTAAAAGAAGACAATAACTAATAAAAAAATAGCTAATTTTGTGTGTGTTTTCATTAAAAGTAGCATCATGTCATCATTTAAAGGGTGAAAATCCTGATGATTTAATCAGAAGTAGAAAAACTATTAATCATAAATGTTTTTAGCAGTTTTAGTTTTGTCCTCTGGCTCAAGAGGGTATGAAATTATAAAACTATGTGCAAGACTTTTGAAAGAATCAGTTATTATTACGGGTTCTTCTGAACATATCCACGTCTGATATATAGAAACATATGATATGACACAAGAGGGTAGTAAATGAAAGTGAGGGTTAAACAATAAGACAACAGCCGAGGAAAGAGACCTGGACTCAGTGCTCTGTCCACTTCCCTTGTAGAGCAGGCTGTGGGATTTAGTTCATTAGGACTGGGCATGAGGGAACGCTGAGTCACCAGGAAAAGCTGTTTTCAGGCTCCGAGAGATCAACTGGGTTTAAACAAAGCACTGGGAGATCATCAACAGAGGAGAAAATAAATCCTCACAAACTTCAAGAGAACAACAAGAAGTCCGTCTTCAAGTCAAATATAACATCTGAGCTTGTAATAAAGAGTGAGTAGGTGTCTTGATGTATTTGGTGATTTATTACACTAAACTAACACTTTTACAGCTGGTTAGACCCCGTTCTGGTCCAGATGGACATTGTAGCGTCACACATCTGCTTTTGTTCAACCACAACCCAAAGGTTCTGCACTGGATGGAGATCTGGTGACTGGAGGTCCAGTGAACTCATCGTCCTGTTCAAGAAACCAGTTAGAGACGATCTGATCTTTATGGAGCCTCGTCCTGCTGTCCTGTCCACTGTGGTCATCACATGGTCAGCAGGTAGGCTGTGGAGGTTAAACCTGAAGAAACTCTCTCCCACACTTCACCCAAACTGGTGCAGGGCAGGATGGATCCATGACTTCATCTTTCATTGTCTGTATTTCTGTAGCAGCAGCTGGCAGCTCGTCTTAGAGGCTCTGTTTTTGTTACAAATCATTTTTGCTTGGGGATTCTTCAGACTGGAGGCACTGCTTTACACTAGTCTTTTTCCTTCTGGTCTGAATCCTGTGCTGCTTGGAGGATTTTTGCTGTTAGTTTTAAACTTTTCAGACATTTATCCTGATACATAAACAATCAACAACAGAGATGTTAACAAGAGGGTGCAGCTAACTGACTCAAATAAAATCCAAACTGTAATCTCTCTGGGATTAAAAACGTTCATCAAATTCTGACCTGACCATCTGAATGTTGCAGCTCTCTCTCTCCTGGTCCAGTCCTGGTGAATTGTACCATCCGTTCCTGTTTTCATAGCTGACAGGTACCTGGTGAGGTCTCCTGCTGCTGGAGGCCAACTGCCTCAAGGTTCAACATGGAGGTCAGAGATGAAGTTCTGCAGACCAAACCAGCGGTTATTTGAGCTGCTGCTGTCTCTCCATCATCTAGAACCAGACTGTCCATTCTCCTCTGTCGTCAACAAGACATTTTCATCTGCATTCATTCTCTGTACACCCTTACAGATGGTTGTGGGTTCAAATTCCAGTCAATCACCCGTTTCTGAGCTGCACAGACCAACCATCAGTCCTTTCTTCTTCATTCGGAGGCTCCAGTAGGTCATCTTCACCACGTCTAGCTGACTCAATGAACTGAGCTGCTGCCCTGTGATTGGCTGATTAGCTGTTTGTGTTATTGAACAGCTGAGTTTAGTTTAATCAGCTTTATGTTGAAGCACAAAGCTTCAGTGTTCTGTGTGATTATTTTTCATCTGCCAACACATGATTTCCACCTTATTTTACAAACAACCACCCAAATATTTCTGTTTCCTCTAAACTGTAAAGTACACATTCCAATATTTTAGTTTGAAGAGATTCATTGTGATGCTAAAATAAAGTGTTTTGGTTTATTTTGGAGTAAAGCAGAGATGTTTGATGGTGTTCCAGCAGGTGTATTAAAAAGCCTCCAGCATGTTTTGGACCTATAATATTTATGTGCAGGTGAATGGAGGAGACAGGGTGACAGATGCGGTGATGCGGTGTTCTGGTAAGGCGGAAGAAAATCAATACATTTCCTATTCAGAGACAGTTCTGACATGAAGTATAGTCATTACATGTGGAGTTTTTGTTTCTCTCCTGCAACACACTCAGACTCCCTGCTCTGAGTTCAGCTCCATATCATCCCACCTCTGACACCACACGCTCTAAAACAACAATCGACATTCCATCTCATCCATGTCACAGTTAACCTCACAGCTACGATCAAAACATAGACATGATGAATGAGGTAACGTTTTGCACAATTAACTTCACAGATGATGCATTTCTTTGTGATAAAACATTGCAGACATAAATCTATTACATATGTATAATTTAAGTAGATAGTCGATGCTGCTCTGGACGATGTTGGAGGAACATGCTACGGCCTCGCAGCCAGAAGGTCACAGGTTCAAATCCTGGCTGTGGCCTTTCTGCATGAAGTTAGCATGTTCTCCGTGCACTAGTGGGGTTCCTCCAGGTCCCCAAAGACCACAACAAGCCTGATAGGTTGTTTATATTATGAGTACCGGTATCAGCCCGTTACAATATAGTTTCCTATATTGAACACTAGGGGGAGATATTGAGCTAAAGAGGAACAGTGTGGGTTGAGAGCTGGAGATGGTGCCAAATAGTTCATTTTATTTAGTTAAAATGTCGAAAACTGCAATAATTTCACTGTGAAATCACAGAAAATGGTTATTTTTCACCTTATATTTTAGTTTTGTGATCATTTTTTAATATATTTTATTTTTTTATCTAACTCAGTTATTTGTTGTAAAAAGCAGAGAAGAAAAAATAAAACCTGTATTCCAATTTGTTGCATTTTTGTGTGTGGTAGAAGTATCGGTATCGGTACTCGGTGTCGGCGAGTACTCAGATTTAAGTATCGGATCGGTTTTGAAAAAAGTGGTATCGGAACATCCCTAGTGTTTAGCTTTAGATAATTAAATTTAGATAATTATTTCAATCAACTTAGGGGTGCAAAGAAAATGAGCTACCAGTAACTTAAGTAAGAGAGAGATAGTTAAACCACTATATGTCAAAATTTGATGGATGGTGACCTTTGACCTCTTTTGTTTGACATCCTATTGTTCGTGACCTCCAGCCACGCCCCCTTGACCTCTATTGTCTGATCTTCCTATTGTGCAAAACCGGTGACCTCTTGACCTCCAAAAACTAAATGTCAAAAAAATGTTGATGTGCGGAGCCCGCCCAAAATATATAGACCCGCCTATGCCCCACCCCTCCAGGGGCGTGAATCTCCCTGCAGGAACCACCCACCCCACTCCCACATAGAGGAGGAGTTTTGGTTACACTTTAAATAGACCAATTTTGTTCTAGTTTGTTGTAAAAACAACACGGTTACAAGACGGCAGACATTAAAAAACAGGCTAGCATGACTTCAACTGATTCTACAACTCATGGCAAGAATCCAACAATGGCTGATGCCTCTACATCTACAACTCTCCACAAGAATCCAACAACTGCCTCTACAACCCAAGAGAAGAAACCGATCGGTCAAACTCCGATCGATGAGCCTTTTCACGGGAAAACTAAAATACAACTGCGTAGGAGACAAGCGCCACCCACAGAACCTTTGTACCGGCAGTGGTCGTTATCGGAATACGGACTGGATGAGTCATGGTATTACTATTTCAAGTATGACCGAGGAGAACTATGGTTTAACCAGACCAAAGATGATGATCCACTCGGGCATCTTTCGTCAATAGGGGTTCTCGGTTACAACGACTGGGCAATTCTCCGAGATGTGGTTCCTCGTGACAATGAAGAAGAAGAAGAAAAAGAAGAAGAGGAAGAAGAAGAGGAAGAAGAAGACTCACCAACCGAGGCCAAACGGATGAAATATCCTTCAACATGCCCAGAGAAAATGGTGAAAATTGAGCATGACTCACTACCGCAGAGAAAATTGAACTTTCCATACAACACCGAACTCGTTTTCAGCGCAGTCTGGGAAGGAAGAATAAGTCAAACGGTGTCTTGTCATCGAATTTACGAATACACGCTCGAAAAATCCACTGACCGTTTGTTTCTTTTTTTCCTTCCCAGACTGCGCTGAAAACGAGTGAACTGAACTAATCCAGGATAACAGAGCAGAGTGAATTTCATCAGCCACCTTATCAATTCAGATGATTTTTACTTAATGAGACAAAACAGAGAACAGAAATGTCTGATAGTGGATTCAAACAGACTGCTGGTGTACGGACACCAATCAGCAGTTTGGATCCAGGATCTTGATCTTGGTCACAATCCAAAGCTTGTATAGGTGAGGGCTGGAACATAAACAGCTGTAAACCTTTAGCAGCATCGCCCTCATTACTCCTGATACTCAGTCTGTCGCTGCATCCTGCCGTCACTCCTCAACAAGAACCCAGGAGACTTAAACTCTTCTTGAGGTAGAGATTTACTCCCAGCCTAGAGGGAAAATTCCACTTTGTTTCATTCAAGACCCGCAGCCTCAGACCTGAAGGCGCTGACTGCCTCGTTTACACAGAGATGCTAACCACCCAGAGCACATGAAGATCTGCTGGTTCAGCCAACAGCAGGTGAACTATTTATATTAGAAGTGCAGACCTTTAATTTCATATGTAGCTACTGGGGCTAAAGTCAGCAGGTTTGGTCACCGTGGAGAAAAGCTTGTTTGGACAGAATTTTATTTAAAATGAATGACAATTCATTTATATTAAATATGTCATTATTATCGATTTAAAAATGAAGAGGTGATGAATAAAAATAGATTATGACCAGATTTTTTTAACCTGTCGGTCAAAATGACACAATAAACAAGTCAACCTTCCAGCCAATCAAATCCCTTGGATTTGAACCTGGTTCTGTTTGAGTTTCTTGATCATAAAAATGAATTTAAATTAAAAATTCTCAGCAACAAGAACAGGATCTGAGTCACTCTTTATTTCAGAGATGCTGCTGGATTTAGTCAGGTTTCATGAATGGAGATCAATACATCTTAGAATGAAACCATAGACGTTCATTAGTCTTTACTCAGAGTTATTACTTCCATTTTAAAGCTTCACTGAGGAATCTTCAAACACGTCTCAGAGCTCTCACCCCTCCTGTCGGGTATAACCCTTATGCCTTATGGCGCTTCCGCGCCTCCTCTGGACATGGGACCGAGCATTGCCACAGTAACAATAGAGAGCTAAACACCAGTCATTGAAATGTTCCTCCAGGTTTCTCCTCTTTCTACGTCCAAACGTTTTTAGTTTCCTGCTAGATGAAAAGCTGTTTTTCTTTTTGGGACTCTGGTCATTTTTCCTAAAACTGAAGCGCTAACAGCTGTTTGTCCTTCTCTCACTTCCTGGATGTTCTGCTTTAAAATGCTCCAGCAGCATTAATGGAGGATCCAAGCAGTGAGGAAGTGAGGCGCTTCAGGAGACAGACAGACGGATTGTCCAATAGTTGCTTTTGGTCCGAAATGTATGATTGGCTGAGGTTTTTAGAGAACTGCGAGGGAACCACCTTATTGATTTCTTTCTGGGTTTTTTAAATCACCACAATATATTTATAGCTATACTATGTTAGAACGTTGTTAAGAGGCATGAAAAAATGTTTTAAGCTACTTTTTTTTTTTTTAACCAAACTCCCTATGGTACCTTTAAGTCTGCTTTGTAGTAAAGTCAGAGAGGGTTTGTGTTTCTAGGAAATGAAATTAAAAGAAAAAACCTGCTTAAATAAAAGCACATTTGGTTTTCTGCACTGCTCTTTCCTTTCTTTGCTCGTCTTCAAGTCTCTGTCTGTTCATATCGACTGGAAGTTGAAATGAGACACTGGACTTAGAATATAATCCTGCAGACATGTCTCAGTTTAGAGATCTGATCCCTGCTGTGTGTCCTGGGTCACGGCACCACATCCAGGTCCATCCATGAACCACTTCCTCTGGATCCTCTGGATGTTGAGGAGCAGTGGGTCTAGTCCTGGATGTCCTAGCTCCTCACCCTGTCTCTAAGGCGGAGCCCAGCCATCCTGCAGAGGAATCTTCATTTGGCTTCATGTAATCTTAATCTTGTTTTTCAGTCATTACCCAAAAGTCATGATCATGGTGAGGATTAGAACGTACATTGATTGGGAAATGGAGAGTCTTGCTTTTTGGCTCAGCTCCTCCTTCACCACAACAGACTGGTTCAGCATCCACATCACCGCAGACGCTGCCCCAGTCAGCCTGTCGACCTGCCGCACCTGATTCAAATGACTGAATTACCTGCTCAGCATGTCATCAAGTTCTGCAGAGGCCTGTTAATGACTTGTTCATCTAAAACAGTGTGTTGGAGCCGAGAAACTTCAAAAACATGTAGGACAGGGGACCTTGAGGAGCAGGGTTGGGAACCACTGCTCTAAACCCCTCTGTCTCTTCCTTCAGTGTCAGATCGTCTGTTTTTGTCCACATTGTCCAGTCCTTAGTCCTGTTTATTTAATATTAAAAGCCCTTTTGACCTACTCCACCATCTCCTCCTGCCTTGTTCGTGACGCTAGAATAAACTTTTCTGAAGGGGCTGATAATGTCTACAGCTATTATTAGCTAAATGTTGGAGTGGCTCAGAGAAATTAGTTCACATTATTTAGGGACTTAATGATGTGCTGACAAAAAGAAAAGAACACTAACCTGCAGATTTTGCACCTGTGTTAATGAACTCATCTATTTCATTGTTTCTATGCCTCTGGTCCTGGGAGCTTCTGAATTTTCCTCTTTCTTGTTTTATCACGCTTCGCATTTTGCTGTGACGAAGCAGACTGATACAGAACCACAGTTACAAACCACACAAAGCTCTTCATAGTCAAAATCACAGAGAGGCAGAGGAAAAATGGGCATCCCATAATAACAGCTTGTATCCACAATCACAACAGATGCAAGCATGTAACCACATTAATTAGCTCCACACATTCTTAATTAGGCGACATAATCAGTTCATTTACAGCCTCCAAACTGTTTTGACCCGTGAATGGAGCTGCAGGCCGGCTGCTGAAGCCCTGACAGCCTCACCCCCAGCTGCTGGGCTGCCTTCACTCACCTGCAGCAGCAGATGTGGCTGCTGGACTGAGAGAGTGGTGGGGATGTCAAAAACACAACGCGGGCTGCTAATGCTGGGGCCAAAACAGACAGCGGAGGACGGGGGCGGAGTGGAGAGAATGAAATAGAGCAAAAAGAGGATGTTTGAGAGGTAAATGTGCACAGCAGGAGACGAGTGCAGCAGGGAGGACTGAGGGAGGAGAGGTGGAGAGATGAATTTCCCAGAGGGGGTGAGATGGAGGCTAAGAGAGGAGGATGTGCAGGCAGGTGGATGTGTCCTGCTGTGAGTCCTGTTCTAATGACTAACTAGTGCTCAGGTGCTGCTGATGATTCATTGATTGGAGTTTTAACTGAACTCTGTGAAGTACCAAGCACATCTTTGTGTTTCTGAGTTTTAATTTTCATAAATTTTTTAAAATTTATGTGCAAATTGTTGATAAATGAGTCAAGTTTGTATATTTTGGGGTGTTCTCAAACTGTTTTATGTTTGATTTATTTTTAGCCTCTTGTAAACAATGTGATCTAAAACACTAACTAAAAAAAGCTGAACTTTTTTATTGATTGTAGGTTTGAAGATATAAAGGCAGCTGTCCCAGAGTAGCATTATAAATTTCAATAAACAAGGTCTTAAGTCTGCATGTCAGCAAAACGACAATCTGTAAAAAATAAAATCACTGTATGCTAAATGCGATGTGTAAAAACGATTTAAGTTTGAGCTTTTAATCAACGTATGAGATACAAAGAAAGGAATTGTCGAAGGAATCCCAGATATTTAGGTCTACTCTTTGTCAACCCTTTGAAGTTTTGCAGCAGGACTGAGATTTTGAAAGCATTAGTTCCATTTTATCTGTGTTTTAAACAAGCTTTAAATGACAGAAATGAACTTGAAGAGCTGAGAATATCCGGAGTGCAGCAGCATGTGTTTCAATGAGAGGTAGCAGCAGGATCAGATCCCAACTCCATGTCATGTCCTGGGCTCCTGCAGCTCTCTAATCAGCAGGGTGACAGGCAGACCCTGCTGCTGCAGCTCATCAGGCTGATCAATGGTGGAGTATAAGAAGAGCTCCTCATCAGGAGGACGGCACCAGATCGTAACACTCCATATGGTAACACAGGCCTCCTACTCCAGATTCTGAGCTCAACTCAGATCCTAACCTCTTGTGACCTTCCTCTTTCTAGAGATTCCAGCCCGGCCGCTGGCCTCCTCCAACGCCAACGAGCCACCCATCATCTACTCCACCTGGTCTGCCTGTCCCTCCTTCCTCTAATGGTCATCACACCACCTCTTAGCCATCACACTGCCTGCCTGGACCCAGGACTGACTCATCCTCCCCACAAGCCCTTTCTCCACAACACAGTGAGGCACACTACCCTATCCTCCATCTGCACATTCGTTCCCTCCTCCTGTGCTCACTCTCCTCTCCTTTCTCCCAGTGGAGCAGCCGATACGGACCTCTACCACAGATCTACCACAGATCCTCCATCCAGATCCACTCGTTTACAATAAATAACTTTACGTTACCTCCTGTTGTTTTGTTCGCTCCAGGGTCCGTTACAACCGACAAACCTGACACTCCAGCTTTCAAACAATATGAGCAGAGTGGAAAAAGCAAAGGAGGTGGATTATCAGTGCTTGTCAACAACAGATGATGTAATCTGGTACATGATGCTATGAAATATCATCTCTGCAGCCCAGACCTTAACTCAACTCAGAAGATTCTTCAGATCCTTTAGATCTGCTTTAATGACTCTTTGAAAAACCTGAAATGAGACCAGAACAGCCCACAATGACTATACTGAGTCACTTAACTTCTGTCTGGGGTTAGTAACCACCTCCAGCCCTTTTATGGAGATCAGTTCTATTGGCATCTTCACCATTGATACTGATTTATTTGTTAGAAGCATCTGATCAACCAGGTTTCTGTTATAACAAAAAACATCTGCTTTTGCTGACTGAGCCTATATTCAGTTTAGTAACCAGACAAAAAAAAATAAATAAAAATAGACCTTCTCTTGCATTAAAGCCGTGTACTGGACTGCACCCTCCCAGAAATCAGAAGTGTATATAGTATGTATCATAAGCAGTCCGCTGGTCCTCAAGAGAACCGGATTTCATTCATGGTACCAACACCGACTGCCCGAACGCGCCTTTGTGGACCAGCGCTTCAGCATCCTGATGGGAGACCCCTCGATCTGACAAGCTTCACATCCTGTTGCAGCTCAGTGACCGAGTGATCACATGACCTCTGAAGCTAGTGGACACACACAGCAGGACCTCCAACACACACACACACCATCTCCAATGCATGTGGCACCGCGTCCTCACACACAGCTCCTTTGACGCACGCTTTAACACACACACAATCACAGAACATCCAACCCGCGCACACAACTCACACATGCCCAGGAGGGGTGCAACGGGTCACAATAGATCCGTGATCTGTACCGATCGCACTCTATGGTTTGGGACACGTTCACAGATCCAGCAGCGCTCGCGCATTGCTAAATCCGACCCGACCCGACAGCTCGCGCTCTGAATCAGCTGATAAATAATTCCCCTCTGAGAAAGGCGTTCATTTAGTCATCACATATGAAGTTCTCTCTATCAGATTCAGTCATTTTAGTTAACCAGAACAAAGGATCACTGATCGAGTTCTGATCCACTCTCTGATGTGTGCGCGCTCGGACCAGCTGATCCTCCATCCCTCTCTGTCAGCTGATCTCCGCTCTGATCCCATCTGTTAGCATTAGCTCAAAACACATTCCCCAAAAATGAGAATCAGGAAGTGAAAACGATGTAAATATTTTCTCACTTTTGGGTCTCAGACAGTCTTTGGAACTGATGTTTGTTAAAAGATCTTTAGAAAGTGGATTTTGCAGAATATGGGAGCTTTAAGAAGTTAGTTAAGTAAAGTGAGTCATCCGGCAACTGGAGGGTTGGCAGTTCGATCCCAGCTCTGCCCTAGTCACCTTTCAAAACATTTAAGTAATGGCACAACAGAAGTATGTTTTTTGACAGTCATTAGGCTAACAATAGAATGTGATGTAATTTTTTAAAGGATGGAACCAAGTGGGAGGGAATAGTGAAATAGGAGGAAGGCCTAATACTAAACCTTGTGGCACACCATGTGGTCAGCACTGAGATGCATACAAAAAGTTCTCTCTGCCAAACAGGATCTGAACCAGTCCAGGGCAGAGAGTAAGAGACACCACTAAATGTCAAAATTTGATGGATGGTGACCTTTGACCTCTATTGTTTGACATCCTATTGTTCGTGACCTCCAGCCACGCCCCCTTGACCTCTATTGTTTGACATCCTATTGTTTGATCTTCCTATTGTGCAAAACCGGTGACCCCCAAAAACTAAATGTCAAAAAATGTTGATGTGCGGAGCCCGCCCAGAATATATAGACCCGCCTATGTCCCTCCCCTCCAGGGGCGTGAATCTCCCTGCAGGAACCACCCACCCCTTAAGAAACAGTGATTCATCACCCTGGCATGGTGACCCACCCCTCATGACTCAACACTCTTCCCCCGCTTTCCCACCCATATTGCGTTTCTCTCCCAATCAGAGGATAGAGGAGGAGTTTCGGTTACACTTTAAATAGACCAATTTTGTTCTAGTTTGTTGTAAAAACAACACGGTTACAAGACGGCAGACATAAAAAAACAGGCTAGCATGGCTTCAACTGATTCTACAACTCATGACAAGAATCCAACAATGGCTGATGCCTCTACATCTACAACTCTCCACAAGAATCCAACAATGGCTGATGCCTCTACATCTACAACTCTCCACAAGAATCCAACAACTGCCTCTACAACCCAAGAGAAGAAACCGATCGGTCAAACTCCGACCGATGAGCCTTTTCACGGGAAAACTAAAATGCAACTGCGTAGGAGACAAGCGCCACCCACAGAACCTTTGTACCGGCAGTGGTCGTTATCGGAATACGGACTGGATGAGTCATGGTATTACTACTTCAAGTATGACCGAGGAGAACTATGGTTTAACCAGACCAAAGATGATGATCCACTCGGGCATCTTCGTCAATAGGGGTTCTCGGTTACAATGACTGGGCAATTCTCCGAGATGTGGTTCCTCGTGACAATGAAGAAGAAGAAGAAGAAGAAGAAGAAGAAGAAGAAGAAGAAGAAGAAGAAGAAGAGGAAGAAGAAGACTCACCAACCGAGGCCAAACGGATGAAATATCCTTCAACATGCCCAGAGAAAATGGTGAAAATTGAGCATGACTCACTACCGCAGAGAAAATTGAACTTTCCTTACAACACTGAACTCGTTTTCAGCGCAGTCTGGGAAGGAATAAAAGAAACAAACGGTCAGTGGATTTTCCGAGCGTGTATACGTAAATTCGATGACAAGACACCGTTTGACTTATTCATCCTCGAAACCGTAAATATGGAATGCGGAGTGTTCAGGGTCCTGCTGGCTATCCCGTACGATGCTTGGATAAACGCAATAAACGAAGTCGCCGACCAGATCGACACCCTTTTCCGTTCATGTCGCTGCTGGAATGATGTTTTGTCTGTGAGGGATATCTAAAAACCCCACCTGTGGACCCTCCCAACCACCCCTCGAGTGAACCGCCCTTCCCCCCCATTTCGCACCCCTCCCCCATGGGGGGCCACCTTCCCCACGCATTTCCCCTCTCCATTCTCCATCGCCCCTCCCTTTTTTCCCCATGCTAACCATCCCCCTTCGCCCCCAAAAACAGATCTATTTCAACACTTTCTTCTTAAGAATCAGCATTCCAAAAGGTTTCAGCAACAGTTTTCTTACAGATCCAAAGTTTCGATTATGCAAAAACTCACTTTATCATTCTAAGTTTACACAAGCTATTTTTCTCAAAAACAAAAAATCGTGAGTTTCCACGCACACACACACACACACACACACACACATTTTTTTATCTAATAGTTTTTAAAAACTATAAGTTCTCTGATTAATTACAAGTAAGAATATCTAACGTTTTGCTCTGTTTGGTTAGAGCCGATCAGAGCTCGTGTTAGAACCCAGAGATCTGATGTCAGCCACTGAGTTCTACTTCTGAGGCCCAGTCAGTGGATGGTGACCTTTTGACACCGCTTCAGCGCCCAGCTCACACCCTCCCCTTTCCCTTATCTGTGTCTCTCTCTCCGTCACACACACATAGTAAGAATGTTAAAAGTCTAAAAGATAATGAACAAAATATAAAACATTGGATGTTTTACAACTTATCTACAAAGTACAAGCATAAGAATGTTCTTTAAAATATTTCCATTCTAACAAAAACTACTTTGCTGCACCATGTCTCCAGTTTCTCACAGAGACTGCAGAGTTTCCGTTTTTCCAAAGTCTTTTCTAGAGTTTTAAAACTAAAGCCATGTTTTTGTTTTCACAGTCTAAGTGAGGAAAGTGGCGATTATTATTTTTCCAGAGAGTGTAGCCGAGAATTTCACAATGTGAGTAAAGTTTTAAATTTGATTCATGCTTTTGTCTATGAACTCGTCCGATCTTTGGGTAAAGCGTTTTTTCTAATATTTTGGTGAATTGGGATAGTACTGGCCTGTAATTATCTAAGCTGTGTTTGTCACCTGTTTTAGAGAGGGGGATTACTTTTGCTAGTTTCTTTTTTCAGAAAACGTACCTGACATGCTGTGTGGAGGTTTGGGGAAATATGAAAAAAAAAAAAAAAAAAAAAACCTAACATCAAAACCCTTTTCAAATTGCAAAAGAGATCCATTAGAGTTAGGCCCAAAACAGGCTTCAGGGAACACACCGATAAACTGTTTGCAAAGTGAAAAATATTAAAAACTGAGGATGTAGTCAACCTAAGAATGCTAGCTGTTATTTACAAAGTAAAGCGTTACCTATTACAATATACAAAAGTTTGTTTTTCATCCTGAATAAAGAAAGTCAAAGAAGGAAATGAGACTTTAAACATACGAGAACGAAGGAGAAACAAATGTGCATCTCAATAAAGGGAGTAAAAGGTGGAACCTTGTAGACAGAGCTAGTTGTTCAAGACATGTTCAAATGGAAGATCAAGGAAAAATGTGTAAACTCATACGAGGCAAAGACAAAAGAATAACTGGTATGAAAACAAACAAAAGAGAGAGAGAGCACATTAGCTCTTTGTTTATTGTTTTATTCAGTCAAAAGTTGTGAAACTCAGGGATTTGTTTAATTTGAAAACTTTATTAATTATGTTAAAGGCTAAAAAGATGTTACTGCCAGTGAAGTTACAGAAGGTTTTTTTTGTTTTGATCTCAAATGATGGAAAAAGTAGAAAGAAGTCTGAGTTTAAAAGAATATTTGTACGAACAACATTACAGCAAAATGTGTATTTCAGTATATGGAGTAAAACTACGGAATAACCTGGATGATGATTTGAAAAAAAAAGTACAACTAATGATTAATTTAAGAAAATGTATAAAGAGAACATTTTACAAACCTATGATCTGACGAGTTAACGATGGAGGATTTTGACATGTTTTGATTGTGATATTGTTTGCAAAGAAAAGAACGATGTGTGCTTGTTTGTGTATAAGACACATTTACTTTGTAGAAGAGGGTAGGTCATATAAGATTTTTCTTCTTCCTCCCCCTTTTCACTTAGATGATGTTTGTACTGTGAATTAATTATTTAAAAAAAAAACATTTTTGCCAAGTGAAAAAAAATTATTGAAATTGAAATTCAAGAGGATACTCATACAAGGCTATGACAAAAGAATACCTGGTATAAAAACAAAAAAGAGAGACCAAATTAACTCTTTAACAATAAAACTAACAGAAAAATAAACCATGACTGGAGAATGTAAATAAAAAAGTGACTTGTAAACTGAAGTTTGTAAAACAAGGCGTGGGCAGTTCTAAGCTTTGGCTTCAGACCGTCCCAATTTCAATGGTGAAAGGTAGAATGACTCTACGAATGTAAGAAACTCAAACTGTGACAATAAGGAACTTATAATTGTATAAAATGTATAACGGTGTGTACAATAGAAAGACACTCATGTTAGTTTCTGTTTGACAGGTTGGTCCAACAATAACGCCACAGCTTTAAAAACCTCTGGAAATCACCTCCAAGTCTGAATCTTTACATTCTGCTGATGAACTGAGTCAATCTGAGTAGAAATTGATGTTCCTACAAGGACAATTTGTGATTGAAAAATAAAAGGTTTATAGGTTTAAAGGGGTAATGATGGAAGGTATATCATTGCATAATTTCATAGATTTGTAGTTTTTCTCCTGCTGAGAAGAGACTTCTTTAATGAACCCAAAACTTTTTCTCTTTGAGTTGCAGCCGTTGACTTCAGTGGTCGGTCAGCTAATGTGTGTGTGTGTGTGTGTGTGTGTGTGTGTGTGTGTGTGTGTGTGTGTGTGTGTGTGTGTGTGTGTGTGTGTGTGGTGGGGGTGAAGATTGTTTTCTCTCTAGTTGTATTTCTGGACTGGATGAGGTTTAGAAGAATAGGGACGCTGAGGNTTTTTGGAGGTAAAAAGTTGAGTGTGTGCAATATGTAGACAGGTCAGATGGTGAAACAAACGGATTTCAGGTTTTCTTTTAAATGTTTCTGACTTTTTTTTTGTCAGGGTCTGAGATGGAGGTCCTGGAATGAAGCAGACTATTGCGGACTACCAACCCGTGGTGGAGTCAACTCGATTGACATGTGTCTGTTGGATGGAGGCTTGGAAAGGTATGGGCCATGATTTTCACTCCAAAAGAGTCAGAACAAGGGTTTGATTCATCATCAATAATAGCACTGCATAGCATAGCTGCTTTATTTATAAAGCACTTTAAAACAATACAAAGATTGACCAAAGTGCTGAACACTGAAATAAACATAAAACATACCCATACCAATAAAACAGTTAAAAACAAGATCAAACAAACAAGTGTCACCACTCACTCCTGACTAAAGGCTATGGAATAAAAGTGTAATAATGATTGAAATGCTTAGTGTTTTAAAACTATGTATTATTAAAGAAACAACTTGATCAGTTTTTATTTCTTATGTGATTCTGTATAAATATTTAACATATAACAGTAATGATTACATAAAATTGTCTTATAGGAGCAAGTCTTCACCCAGAGAAATATTTCTCTACTGAAATAGTTTTGTTGGATGGATGGATCAATTCAAACTTTTTCTTTTAGACTGGGTGAACCTTAAAGTAAAAAAAAAAACAAAACATACATATATTTTTTAATTTAGTGACAAGTGAGGCAATCAAAAATGTGTGTCAGAGTCTGCTACTATGAGAAGGTTTTTTTGGATACTTGTGTAAGTGTGATCAACAGAGGTTTTGTGTGTGAGAGAGAGAGCAAGAGAGAGAGAGAGAGAGAGAGAGAGAGAGAGAGAGACCCCATACGAGTTTTTAAAAATAAAAATGACCTGCTGCACATTGAGGGGTATATATTGGTATCTCATAAGAATACAGGTTTTGCTTCCTTAGACAATGTAATAAAAAATGTGAGACTTTGAAGAAGAGAAAAGCAAAAGAACCCACTACGTTTATTTCTTTGAAGTTTTAAAGTGATGTCTGTGTGTAGAATAACGGTAGAAATGGTTTAAAGTAACCCCAACAGAAGATTGGTGGGGGATCCTTGATCAATAGATTTTGGAAAAACAAACTTCACTCCCCATCCCCCTATCTAGAACTTTTGTGTAGAAAACACATTTCATTTTTTTCCTCACTTAGACTGTGAAAACAAAAACATGGCTTTAGTTTTAAAACTCTAGAAAAGACTTTGGAAAAACGGAAACTCTGCAGTCTCTGTGAGAAACTGGAGACATGGTGCAGCAAAGTAGTTTTTTGTTAGATTGGAAATATTTTAAAGAACATTCTTATGCTTGTACTTTGTAGATAAGTTGTAAAACATCCAATGTTTTATATTTTGTTCATTATCTTTTAGACTTTTAACATTCTTACTATGTGTGTGTGACGGAGAGAGAGAGAGACACAGATAAGGGAAAGGGGAGGTGTGAGCTGGGTGCTGAAGCGGTGTCAAAAGGTCACCATCCACTGACTGGGCCTCAGAAGTAGAACTCAGTGGCTGACATCAGATCTCAGGGTTCTAACACGAGCTCTGATCGGCTCTAACCAAACAGAGCAAAACGTTAGATATTCTTACTTGTAATTAATCAGAGAACTTATAGTTTTTAAAAACTATTAGATAAAAAAATGTGTGTGTGTGTGCGTGGAAACTCACGATTTTTTGTTTTTGAGAAAAATAGCTTGTGTAAACTTAGAACGATAAAGTGAGTTTTTGCATAATCGAAACTTTGGATCTGTAAGAAAACTGTTGCTGAAACCTTTTGGAATGCTGATTCTTAAGAAGAAAGTGTTGAAATATATCTGTTTTTGGGGGCGAATGGGGGATGGTTAGCATGGGGAAAAAAGGGAGGGGCGATGGAGAATGGGGAGGGGAAATGCGTGGGGAAGGTGGCCCCCATGGGGGAGGGGTGCGAAATGGGGGGGAAGGGCGGTTCCCTCGAGGGGTGGTTGGGAGGGTCCACAGGTGGGGTTTTTAGATATCCCTCACAGACAAAACATCATTCCAGCAGCGACATGAACGGAAAAGGGTGTCGATCTGGTCGGCGACTTCGTTTATTGCGTTTATCCAAGCATCGTACGGGATAGCCAGCAGGACCCTGAACACTCCGCATTCCATATTTACGGTTTCGAGGATGAATAAGTCAAACGGTGTCTTGTCATCGAATTTACGTATACACGCTCGGAAAATCCACTGACCGTTTGTTTCTTTTTTTCCTTCCCAGACTGCGCTGAAAACGAGTTCGGTGTTGTANTGAGGTTTAGAAGAATAGGGACGCTGAGGCGGGACTAAACAACCTTACTTAACGTTGAAGGAATTGTGAATTTCTGTAAATGGTGTGAAAAATAACCTATGGATATAAAATATTCTCGATCACTTAATATATTTTAAAGAGTATTAAATCAAGGTAATGAATGGAGTGGTGTCTGTGATCAAGCAGAACAATCAGGAATGTGATAAAGCATTTGTGTATTATTTTGTAAAAAGGGGGCAGAGACGATGAGACATTTTATTCTCTCTGTTTCTTTTCATTCATATATCGGTTTGTGTTTACGTATGAATTCTGTTTGGGTTTTTTCTTCTGAAACAAAAAAGAAAATTTCAAATAAAAGTTTTTATAAAATATAGTTGACATACGGATCAAAATAATAAATTTGGGACTTTGGCTAAATAAAGCAGAGTGAATCCACTGGACTGAACAACTTGATTCTAGTTTATAAAAGTTAAAGCTGGTTTGAGCTGGTCAAATGGGGTTGATGTTAAGAACAGACCCCTGGGGGGGGAGCTCACAGGAATCCGGTTCAGACATAAAGACATCAGGTTTTTGGAGGTAAAAAGTTGAGTGTGTGCAATATGTAGACAGGTCAGATGGTGAAACAAACGGATTTCAGGTTTTCTTTTAAATGTTTCTGACTTTTTTTTTGTCAGGGTCTGAGATGGAGGTCCTGGAATGAAGCAGACTATTGCGGACTACCAACCCGTGGTGGAGTCAACTCGATTGACATGTGTCTGTTGGATGGAGGCTTGGAAAGGTATGGGCCATGATTTTCACTCCAAAAGAGTCAGAACAAGGGTTTGATTCATCATCAATAATAGCACTGCATAGCATAGCTGCTTTATTTATAAAGCACTTTAAAACAATACAAAGATTGACCAAAGTGCTGAACACTGAAATAAACATAAAACATACCCATACCAATAAAACAGTTAAAAACAAGATCAAACAAACAAGTGTCACCACTCACTCCTGACTAAAGGCTATGGAATAAAAGTGTAATAATGATTGAAATGCTTAGTGTTTTAAAACTATGTATTATTAAAGAAACAACTTGATCAGTTTTTATTTCTTATGTGATTCTGTATAAATATTTAACATATAACAGTAATGATTACATAAAATTGTCTTATAGGAGCAAGTCTTCACCCAGAGAAATATTTCTCTACTGAAATAGTTTTGTTGGATGGATGGATCAATTCAAACTTTTTCTTTTAGACTGGGTGAACCTTAAAGTAAAAAAAAAAACAAAACATACATATATTTTTTAATTTAGTGACAAGTGAGGCAATCAAAAATGTGTGTCAGAGTCTGCTACTATGAGAAGGTTTTTTTGGATACTTGTGTAAGTGTGATCAACAGAGGTTTTGTGTGTGAGAGAGAGAGCAAGAGAGAGAGAGAGAGAGAGAGAGAGAGAGAGAGAGACCCCATACGAGTTTTTAAAAATAAAAATGACCTGCTGCACATTGAGGGGTATATATTGGTATCTCATAAGAATACAGGTTTTGCTTCCTTAGACAATGTAATAAAAAATGTGAGACTTTGAAGAAGAGAAAAGCAAAAGAACCCACTACGTTTATTTCTTTGAAGTTTTAAAGTGATGTCTGTGTGTAGAATAACGGTAGAAATGGTTTAAAGTAACCCCAACAGAAGATTGGTGGGGGATCCTTGATCAATAGATTTTGGAAAAACAAACTTCACTCCCCATCCCCCTATCTAGAACTTTTGTGTAGAAAACACATTTCATTTTTTTCCTCACTTAGACTGTGAAAACAAAAACATGGCTTTAGTTTTAAAACTCTAGAAAAGACTTTGGAAAAANGGGTTCTAACACGAGCTCTGATCGGCTCTAACCAAACAGAGCAAAACGTTAGATATTCTTACTTGTAATTAATCAGAGAACTTATAGTTTTTAAAAACTATTAGATAAAAAAATGTGTGTGTGTGTGCGTGGAAACTCACGATTTTTTGTTTTTGAGAAAAATAGCTTGTGTAAACTTAGAACGATAAAGTGAGTTTTTGCATAATCGAAACTTTGGATCTGTAAGAAAACTGTTGCTGAAACCTTTTGGAATGCTGATTCTTAAGAAGAAAGTGTTGAAATATATCTGTTTTTGGGGGCGAATGGGGGATGGTTAGCATGGGGAAAAAAGGGAGGGGCGATGGAGAATAGGGAGGGGAAATGCGTGGGGAAGGTGGCCCCCATGGGGGAGGGGTGCGAAATGGGGGGGAAGGGCGGTTCCCTCGAGGGGTGGTTGGGAGGGTCCACAGGTTTTTAGATATCCCTCACAGACAAAACATCATTCCAGCAGCGACATGAACGGAAAAGGGTGTCGATCTGGTCGGCGACTTCGTTTATTGCATTTATCCAAGCATCGTACGGGATAGCCAGCAGGACCCTGAACACTCCGCATTCCATATTTACGGTTTCGAGGATGAATAAGTCAAATGGTGTCTTGTCATCGAATTTACGTATACACGCTCGGAAAATCCACTGACCGTTTGTTTCTTTTTTTCCTTCCCAGACTGCGCTGAAAACGAGTTCGGTGTTGTAAGGAAAGTTCAATTTTCTCTGCGGTAGTGAGTCATGCTCAATTTTCACCATTTTCTCTGGGCATGTTGAAGGATATTTCATCCATTTGGCCTCGGTTGGTGAGTCTTCTTCTTCTTCTTCTTCATTGTCACGAGGAACCACATCTCGGAGAATTGCCCAGTCGTTGTAACCGAGAACCCCTATTGACGAAAGATGCCCGAGTGGATCATCATTTTTGGTCTGGTTAAACCATAGTTCTCCTCGGTCATACTTGAAATAGTAATCCCATGACTCATCTAGTCCGTATTCCGATAACGACCACTGCCGGTACAAAGGTTCTGTGGGTGGCGCTTGTCTCCTACGCAGTTGCATTTTAGTTTTCCCGTGAAAAGGCTCATCGGTCGGAGTTTGACCGATCGGTTTCTTCTCTTGGGTTGTAGAGGCAGTTGTTGGATTCTTGTGGAGAGTTGTAGATGTAGAGGCATCAGCCATTGTTGGATTCTTGTGGAGAGTTGTAGATGTAGAGGCATTAGCCATTGTTGGATTCTTGTGGAGAGTTGTAGATGTAGAGGCATCAGCCATTGTTGGATTCTTGTGGAGAGTTGTAGATGTAGAGGCATCAGCCATTGTTGGATTCTTGCCATGAGTTGTAGAATCAGTTGAAGCCATGCTAGCCTGTTTTTTTATGTCTGCCGTCTTGTAACCGTGTTGTTTTTACAACAAACTAGAACAAAATTGGTCTATTTAAAGTGTAACCGAAACTCCTCCTCTATCCTCTGATTGGGAGAGAAACGCAATATGGGTGGGAAAGCGGGGGAAGAGTGTTGAGTCATGAGGGGTGGGTCACCATGCCAGGGTGATGAATCACTGTTTCTTAAGGGGTGGGTGGTTCCTGCAGGGAGATTCACGCCCCTGGAGGGGAGGGACATAGGCGGGTCTATATATTCTGGGCGGGCTCCGCACATCAACATTTTTTGACATTTAGTTTTTGGGGGTCACCGGTTTTGCACAATAGGAAGATCAAACAATAGGATGTCAAACAATAGAGGTCAAAGGTCACCATCCATCAAATTTTGACATTTAGTGGTGTCTCTTACTCTCTCAGGGCCACGTCCCTGATGCCCACCCACAACGATGCAGTAAAATGTCCTGATCCACAGCTGTTCAGTCTACAAGCACAAGGACAACACAGTCAGCTGGTTCTGGTTCTGCTGCAGGTAATTCAGGAGTGTTCCTCCTCTCCTGTCCTTCCTCTTGTCATTTCGACCTGTCGCTGTGGGAGTTTGGCTAAATGCTGAGCGTCACCAAAACATGTCAGTGACTGTAAGACGGACATTTTTTGGAAATCTACTTGAGGTGGGTGCAGCTAACAGCGTCTGATGGTGCTTCGGTGGCTAGTGCGCTAACCCAGATCCTTACTGAGCAGCACTCAGAAGCAGGCTGTAAATAGAGTCTCAGCAAGTTTCTGTAGTGGAAAAGTACCAAACACACAAAGTCTGGCTACCAAATCAAACAGATAGAGAGGGAAAAGACAGAAGTGCAGCGTCCACTGTTAGCCTGCCAGATTTAGATCATCTTCCACATTTTGACTGGTGGTCAAAGATGCTGCTTGAAAGAAGTTAACTAATACCTGACTTGACTGTGAAGTCGTAAAGTCTTTAAGTCTGAGTCACTGTTTTGCTTCCTTTAGCGTGCAGACACAGACAAACTGTATGTCGGGTTTGAAGAAGAAGAGAACACCTTGATCCCTTTTCATAACTGAAACATAACAGGAAGTGGGTCTGGAGCTGTAGGGCTCAGCTTTTACCTGTGCTGTCAGGAAGGAGGATTTCCTGAAAACTGCACACTCAGCAAAAAGTGTAAAACCATGAGAAGCATCTGAGGTGAGATGATATTGGTTTGGAGATTACTGTGTAATATGATGGGCCTCTGGTGTTGGATTTTAATATCAGGGTGATTCTGAGACGCTCAGCCTCTGTGGGCCTGCTGGAGTTATTGTAGTCACAGAATAGAAACTCTGTAATGCAGAAAAAGAGTACATTTTAGTTGATTTTCATTTCTGGGCCCTCTGACTCTGTCGGGTTTCTACCAGAGCTGGGGTGCCCTCGGGGCTTGGGTCTCTGGGTCGGGCTGGACCTGCCCTGGTGTGTCAGGCTGTGTCAGAGCCCTGGCAGCTGCTGCAGCAGTGCACCCTGGGTAGCCTCCGGATGTCTGGGGCTTGGATCTCCCCCATGTCCTTAAATTTCTCCCCCGCTTCTTTTATTATCGTTATCTTTCCCCCTCATTTTTGTCTCGGTGCCTATTGGGATTCAAATTAAACAAAAAAACAATTCTAATAAAGATTTTTCCTGAATATATCTATCAGGTGGAGCAGCTGATCTGTGATAGTAAATCTGTAAGGCTTGTTTGTTGCATTCAGACATCAATTCTGATTGCTACACTGCTGGACAGAACACGGGGGGTGGGGGTGGGATTGGTTTTTATTCATGAATTTATTTATTTTGCTGCCTCATAACTAGTGTTCATTCATTTACTTCTACCACGACTACTTTACTTTGTTGATGTAATATTTGTTTGCACATGATTTTAAAGGAACAGGACGTTGAGTTGTAAATAGCCATGATCCCAGAGGTATCAGGTCCAGAAGGGAAGCCCAGACGTCCCTCTCCCCAGTTCGTTCTGGGGTCCCCAAGGCATTCCCAGGCCAGAGAGGACAGTTGATGATGGCAGAGTTCCCGCCCACCTACCCTGATGTGTTTTATAACTGAGGACTGTCAGTGTAACTGCTGAATCAGGTCCGGTTCTGTACAGACAGCAGCTTTATTGGTTGGATCCTAAAAATACATCACTGAGATCCCCATTTTGTAGGGTGCATGTTGTTTATACATTCAAAGAGTTTTCAGTTCTTGGGATTTTAATAGTTTATTGAGTGTGTTTATATTTTATATTTTAGCGTTTAACCCGCTCCACTCTGTCCCACAGAAACACATTCTGTGTTAAACGTTTTGTTGGTTTGGACCTGGTCACCCTACAGAACAGCTGTTGGCTCCTAAACTGGACTGATTGCTGTCTTTAGTTTGGCACACCACCAGCCTCTGGAGGTGTGCAGAACACAACACTCGCCTGTCGCCCTCTGCACACCTCCTCCACCTGCTCCATCACATCAATGCAGCTACAAGGTCGGGCAAAGAAGAAAAAAAAACTAACTTTTATTGACTCATAGGTGAAGCGGAATAAGCATGGCCATCTGCTTCCTGCAAACAACTTGTAAAGGAAAGAATCAGGAGTCAAGCTGAAGGTCTGGATGCAGGAGTGGATGTTCTGAGTGGAGGCTCGGTGCAGCTGCATGTGGGAGCCGGGGTGGAGCATGGGAACATTCGTTTTCATTTGGAGTAATAACACTCTGAGCAGCCAAAGCAGACAGGAGCTCTGTACTTGCCATGTGGAATTGAGTTGTTGAATTGTTGACCTAAAGGGCTTCTTTTTCTCTCCACCATTAAATTGCTGCCTTGATTCCTGGAGCATCTGAAGGAGACTATAGATTGAGAAGAAAAAATAAAAGAACAGACTGATGTTCTTTTCAATGTCAAAAGTCTTTATAGAGTTCATCAGTGGGAACAAAACGAATTACGTCTGCTGGCGGTGAGAAAGGTGTCAGAGACGAGTTCACCGAGTCCCGCTTTCCACAAGAGCAAGTCACATTACTGACGTTCAATAAATATCTAAAAACATCTAGTTAGAATGAGGACAAATGCAGCCTTTCACAGAACAATTTTCTGTAATTTAACAAAAACAATCAACCACCTCTCACTTAATGAACCCTCCAATGTCTACTGCAAAAATAAAAACAAAGACAAAGATTGTTTACTTTGCTTTTTTGCAAACTTGGGGCAATAATGAGTTGAAAAAATAAAGAAACAATAACAAAAATGTTAATGTAATAAAGTTTAACATCCGCATCACTGCAGACACTGATCCGCCTGTCAATCTCCTGCTCCCTCTTTCCCTCAGCTGTAAACAAGACCACAAGGTACTTTAAAGGTCCCATGACATCGGTTTCCATGTTTTCTGACTTATCTATCATGTTGCAACGTTGAGTTCTCACCTTAAACCTGCCAGAAAGAGCAAAAAACGGCGTCCATCTGTCTCCTAGTCCAGCCAGTGAGAAGCTCTTCCAGATTTCAGTCCCAGGTTTCAAACAGTTTTTTTCACTCCAGCCCGCTATGAGGTCATAGTGATCCGGACTTGCTTATATGGTAAATTCTCCGCCCACATGCACGTTCACGACAACTGGAGCGAGGCAGTGCCGCCGCCATTGCCCATAGACCGTGTAGTGTTTAGTTTCAGTTTAGTTTCTCTTTCACGCGACGACACTGCCCCCTACTGGACACTGCCCCCTGCTGCAGCAGAAGTGTCAGGCTGCCAAATAAGGAGAAACCCAGCAGAACCGGAAGGCGGCGCTTTCTTCTGATCTCTGAGTTGCTCGTTAGGAAATAATTACAGCGTATTTTGAGTCATAATGGTGCAACGCTAATCTAGAGGCATCAAAGATTACACCTGTTTAATATAAAGTGATTTAAATATGGAGTCACAGGCACTTTAACTCCTTGACTTGAGTTAGAACCTCGCCCCTGATGTCAAAAGGTCAGGATGAAAAATAACGCTCATTGTGCCAGTATTTATCTATCAGAATCTAAGGAATACTAAAACATATATGGTGAATGATTACGACATGCTGCTTACAGCTGCAGACACTCGCTGTCTGTGTGGTCCTGTGTGCGCACACACACACACAGACATGCAGGCACAGACACACACAATAACAGAAAATTTGGCTGGAGGGATGTATTTCTCGGCTGATCTGGGAGCGCCTTAGGATTCTCGGAGGAGCTGTCCAAGGTGGCTGGGAGAGGGCAGCCTGCCAGGCTGCTGGCCTCCCGATCCAACCTCGGATAAGCGGAGGAAAATGGATGGATGGATGGATGGATGGATGGATGGATGGATGGATGGAAGGATGGACGGACGGACGGAATTTGTTCTGATAGCACAACCCCTGATTTGAACCCACTCCAAACCGCCCCGCACTGAAGGTAAAAATGTATTGACCCGACCCGCGGGTAACCCACGGTCCCCGCGGGGTAAAAGACAACCCGCCCATCACTACGGCACATGTGTGTCTACAGGCTTCAGAGGCCATGTGAGCACTCATTCGCTGTGCCTCAACAGGATGTGAAGCTGCACCATCAGGATCTCCAAAGAGCTGCTCCACGTTCAGACAGAGGGTTCTGGTACACTTGCATGGTATCTGGTGCACATGCGCACTGGAGGACCAGGACTATATGTTCAGAGCACATTTTAAACAGTCTAAGACTTTCTCCACTTTTTCATCAATATTTTTACTTTAATCTTAAACCAGGATGCAAAACAACCTCCCATTTTCTCCTTTGAGTCCCTCATATGCCACCTGTAAGTTTGTGGGAAATATTTTTAAAGCCTATATTTTACATGGCAGTCCACATTAAGATTGACTATCGACGAAACTTCTTCTTCATCAGGTCAGTGACCTTTATCTCTTCTTTACAGCTGATTGAGCAGCAGACAAAGCTCAAGTGGAGGAAACTATTTCTGCCTGATGTCAGTCGGTTCCTGTAATCTAACCCACATCCTAACAGTAAGGATGGAAATAAAAAAGCAGGTGAAAACTCTATTTCTTCCTTGGTCACTAGTATACATTATCCACACACTGCAATACCAGTTTGAACTCATTTAATTACTTTTCACATTTTAAAACACTAAACATGTTTGGTTGTTCGTCTAAGGTTGATCTTTTTTCACATCAGCACTCAACTGGAAGGACTCTGACAAAAACTAAATTGAATTTAAAGTCAAAATGAAAAAGGAAATAGTCAGTTACCAGAGCCAACTGGCCCTGAAGGCCTTTATTAGTGTGACAGGCTACTTTGACTGAGAGAACATTTTATTCCACTTGATGTTTTTTCTGTTGTTTCTGCGTGTCACTGCTGGCGGTCTAAAGCACACAGAAACACAAACTTAGAGCTCATCTGAAATCATTTCGATGTCCATGGAAATACTCAGGTATCTGGATCTTTACTTAACAACGGCTGCTTGAAGAAAAATGGGTGAAAACTATTATTAGTGAGGAATCAATCAGCTATAAGTGGAAAGTTCCTCTCCTCTTTAGAAATGTGTTTCTCAACACTTTCCTAAATCTAGATTCACACACAAAGGCAGAGCATATCTTCAATCAAGGAGCACTGTGTACATGATATGAGTCATTGTTACCATATCAGAGGTATTGTAGAGGTGTGGTGGGGAAACACAATAAATAAATAGAACATGGAAAAGGGCCATTAGAATAATAAACAAGTACAATATAAATAATCTGTTAAACTATTATTACGAGAACACTTTTTAATCAGAGTCTGGAATCAAGTCGGGTAAACTTCAGGATGTTGATCTGGTCAGGGGTTGTTCATCAGTATCAGCTGAAAAGAAGAACAGGTGAAACAAATGGGTAACAATGAGACGGCCCCTAAAAAGGGAAGGATTGTGCAGATGGGAACCACAGACTGTTTTTGACTGATTTTCAGTAGTTTTGCATTTCACCAGGATCAGTGGTGAAACCTGGACCCTACAGAGGTTTAACTCCACCAGGATGGAACATCGTTGTCAGAAGGATTGTTGTGTTTCCAGCTCATTCTCAAGAGCATGGAGGAGATACAAGAAGACGAAGTGAGCTGGACAGGGCCGTCAGAGGTCCTTATCCCATCAGCAGGACCACTAATCTGCTCCTTTGTTCCAGGAGGAACAGGATGAGTACTGACTGAGTCCTACAAAGGGACCTCCAACAGGACACTGACATGGCTGCCTCTGAGAAAACCATCAGAAACAGCCTTCATCAGGGTGGCCTGACATCTTCCTCTAGTGATCCCTGAGCTCACAGCTCAGCTCCATGGAGCTCCACTGGCTTTTAGAACAGCAGAACTGGCAGGTCCATCATTCAGTGCATGCATATCAATCTACGTCAGTCTGTTAATAAACTGTGAGCCTTTATCATAGTTTACATGTACGTTAGAAAACCGAACTCTCAAATGAAGTCCGTTCCACTCCTCTACAGTAGGTGGCGACATGCGCCCTTGTTGCACAATGGCCGAAGATATGGATGACAACACCGCTGCAGCACAGACATCTGTTAGGTACTGTACTGTTTGATGATGTTACACATCAGATACACTCTGATCACCATCCTGCTTCTGTCACTTCCAGAAGGGGAGCGTCCAACCGGTATCAGCCTGACTGAGCTGTTTACATGCAGATGAAACGGAGTTCCTACCACGTTATGCTTTAGCACAATTAGATCAGTTGGTCTTTAGCCAGACTAAAGCGTTCACATGCATTTAAGAAAAACAGCTTCAGTCGATTTAAGGCAGGGGTCATCAACTACAGTAAAAACCTGTAGGGGCCACATTCATTTCTTCAGGCGTTTTCACGGGCCGGTGTGTGTGTGCGTGTGTGTCTGTGTGGGGGGGCACGGGAGGGGGGTAGTGCATGCTGGGTAGGCAGGTGCAGAGCTGGTGCTCAAAGTAAAAAGGCTCATAGAAGATGATTTTAAAGGCAGAGAGCTGATGATGTTCAAACTGTTATAATCATCTTGCTACTGTAAAAGCAGAAGTTTGTCATAATTGAAAAATAAATGCAACTCAGCCTTCTTCCCAATGTGGCAAAGGCTTAACAACAAGTCATAGTCATTATAACGTCATTGATTTTCCTAACAGACACTGAGTCTAGTGGTTAGTGAGACCGACTCCCATGCAGGAGCGTCTGGGTTCGATCCCCGGCCTAAAACACTTCTCATTACGTGTTTCAATGTTACTGTTTAGGGACTGGGCAGGCCGACATGCACAAATACTCATGTCAGAAATAAACAAAAAGTCAGTGAAAACACATGGGTCACAGACAAATAAACAAAGTCTGGAAACACGTGGGGGGCCGGATTTGGCCCGCGGGCCGCCAGTTGCCGACCCCTGATTTAAGGCAACAGTTCAGTTTTCTGAGCTGCTCTGATTGATTCTCTGCTTTTCACAGATGAGAGCAGGTTGAGGTCATGTGACAGGTGTACAGTATAAGGGCGGGGTAAACGTTATGCTGCTGCTACATTGTTCAGCATGATGGTTTGGTGGTGGGTCAATGTTGTTCTGGAGAAGCAGACTCACAGACCTGTACAGGATAAGAGATGGAACCCGGACTCCTATTTCTGTTTTAGTACACTAGCAGTGTATTTTAGAAAAACAGAATACATTTAAAGTATATCAAAGCATACTTATTCACGTAAATTAAACAAAAATCATTCCCTTTTCCCTTTGACTGTCAAATTGAACTCTACACTTTGTGTTAAATAGAAGGATTCTCTTCAAAAGGTTTTTACAATAAAGCTCTTGCTAACTGCATGAACTGTGCTAAATGTTCACTAGTGGATATGTATACACAAACACATTAGGAGCCTTCAGACTGGTTGCTGCACCCTTGTGTCTCGTCAGCTAGCAGCAGTGAGTCTATTCAGCTCATCACTCAGCGTGTCCTGAAACTGTCTGAAACACACAAATTCATCCTGCTGCTCTAACAGCTGAACAACCTGCTGTACACTTTATGAATGTTATTGATTGTCCTCTTGATTACATCAGGGGAACATTAGGCTCCAACAGCAAATTAATCATCTGGAACAGTAGTTAGTTTGGAATGATGTCGGAAAAGCCAATTAGCTGAGGTTCAACAATATAGATAAAACCTGTGGATTCATGTATTTTAGGACTCTCGTTGTTTTATCTACGCCAAAACAGGCCATTACTTTGAAAGGTTAGTCATTTAAAGTTGTCACTACAACACCAAAGCAGAAAGTGGGAGTGGGTTCATTTAGAATGAATCGTTCATTCAGTTATTGAGTCGGTTGGTTTATGGAGGCTGTTGTTTTATCAAAGACTCCTAAAACTTTGTTCACATTATAAATCTTCAGTATAAATCTATAAATAAGACCTCCAGGTAAAAACAGCACAAATCAAGTCATGTTGATACTGCAGAGCTTCAGATAATGAACTTTCACACATTCTAAAGAACTGCACACATATTGGTATAAAAGCAATCTAAACATTCAAGATCTGAGTCTAGGATTGATCAAACACAAAGAAGCAACTGGGTACATAAAATGAGCGAAGAGCCTAAACTAAACCCTGGGACGGAACCTGGAAGGTGAAGGTGAAACCAACGCCTCCGTAGACGAATTAAGTCCCGCCCCAAATCCTGACTGGTCCCAACACACAACACGGCAGTGAGTGTACAACTGGCTTCACTTTACAGACACTACTGGTCCAGATAGTACACACACTCACTGGCCATGTTATTAGGTACAATGGTCAATAACTTGCTAACACAAATAGCTAATCAGCCAATCACATGGCAGCAACTCCGTTCATTTAGTCTTCTAGACGAGACAGAGGATTTAGGAGACTTGTAATGTGGTGTGGTTGTTGGTGTCAGACTGGTTGATCTGAGTCTTTCAGAAACTGCTGACTTACTGGGATTTGAACCCACAACCATCTGTAGGGTTTAGAATGGATGAAAATGTCTTGTTGATGACAGACAGCTCAGATGAGAATGGGCAGACTAGTTCTGGACCAGGGGTACTCAATTAAAAACCCTAAAGGGTCACATCAACATCCACAGATGAGTCCACAGACCAGCGGGGGGGGGGGGGGGGGGGGGGGGGGGGGGGGGGGGGGGGGGGGGGGGTAGCACTGATGACACTGTTGCTGCAGTACGCAGGAGACGGCAGACATCACCTGTCCAAAACTGAAAGTGAAACTTAAGGACAGCAGCGACTGTTGCTCCTCATCCTGTAATTACAGCTGCATGGGGGATACCACACAATTTGCGATGACATTGTGGATTAAATCAGTGATTCTCAACCAGGGGTACGCATACCCCTAGTGGTACGTGAGTGCATTACAGGGGGTACGTGTAAACATTTAAGATTTAATTTAGGCCTGCACATAACCAGTCTGCATAAAATGATTTCATTCATGGTACCGGAACCGACTGCCCGAACGCGCCTTTGCTGACCTGCTCGGTCTCTATGGGGAAGCCCTTGATCTGACGAGCTTCTCATCCTGTTGCAGCGCGGCGACTGAGCGCTCACATGGCCTCTGAAGCCAGCTAGTAGACACACAGGACAGGACCTCAGACCGACACACACAGACACACACACACACACTGACTCACAGCATCACCAATGCACGTGGCACCGCACTGGTGACGCACGGCTCCGTTGACGCGCGCATCAACACACACACGCACAATCACAGTACATCTGATCCACGCACGCAACTCACACATGCCCAGTAGGGGTGCAACGGGTCACAATCACACACACACACACACACACACACACACACACACCCCGCAACCAGAGACCAGGTCCAGGTTCTCCCTTGTGAACCTCTGATTAAACATTGTGTCCACCCTGTTCCCAGATAACGGTTATTGGACAGCATTCGCTGTGACCTGGTAAAATAAAAACTAAAGAGCTGGAATGTGTAGCTTAATGAATAATAAACCCAGCTTTTATCAATGCAAAGAGCAAGAAAAGGCCTAAATAACTAGATGAAGGACAGACTAGAGTTAGACTGATTCTAAAGAGCCCCAGTGTTTGTTAGGACAAAAGGAGGTTTAGTCACTTTTTTATTTAGTATTTATTTTCAGATTGCTGATTTGCTTTCTTGGCGTGTTTGTTTCTGAGCTCTGTATAAATAGTGAAAAGAATCAGATGTTTGAGAATGAAATGTTCAAGTTAGGGAGAGTCAATCAAATGATTTCTATTTAATAATCAGTTGTACTGTATGTTCTATTATTGAAGAATCAACACATTTGACTAAGGGGGTACTTGTGGTCTGAGAAAGTGGCTCAGGGGGTACGCGAGTCAGAAAAGGTTGGGAACACTGGATTAAATGACAGTATATGAAAGATGTGGCTCCTGGGCCGGATTTGGACTGTGGGTTTCCTTTTGAGTTTTAGAAGATAGAAAGGCAACAGCAGCTCGAGTAACCACTGGCTCCATCCAGAACACCATCTCTGAACCACAACATGGTGGACATGGTTGGACTGCAGCAGCAGAAGACCACCAGGTGTCTCTCCTGTCAGCTAAGTACAGGAAACTGAGGCTATAATTCACACAGGTTTACCAGGACTGGACTAGAAGAGACTGGAACATGTTTCCTTTTCGTGGATCCATCCAGTCTTTTATCAACGGTTCAGACTGCTGCTGGAGTAATGTGTGTGTGACGACAGTGGACCAGTCTTCTGTTGGCTACTTCCACCAGGATAAGGCTCCATGTTGAAAATGTTGTTGCACAATGGCTCAGAAGGGAGAGCTTATCTTGTAATCAGTAGGTTGCTGGTTTGAACCTCCTTCTGTCTCAGTCGTTGTGTCCTTGGCCAAGAAACCTCCCCCGTGTTTCCTGTTGGTGGTGGTGGGAGGGCATGGTGGCACCTGATGTATGGCAGCCTCCTTTCTGTCAGTCTTGTCCAGGACAGCTGTGGCAACAATGTAGCTCACTGCCATCAGGGTGTTAATGTGTGTATGAACAGGTGACTGTAGTGTAAAGTGCTTTGGAGCCCTTGACCTCGATAAAGTGCTGTACCGATCATTTACCATTTACAAAGATCAGATCATCTCAAACTGGTTTCTTAAACATGACAAGGTGTTCTCTGAGCTCCACAGTCACTGGATCTCCATCCAGTCCAGAACCTTTGTGATGTGGTGGAACAAGAGATTCACATTATGTGATGCTGTCATGTCTTTATGAAGCTGTGAGGGATGTTTCCAGCTGCTTGTTGAATCCATGACATGAAGAATTAAGATGGTTCTGAAAGCAAAAGGGAGTACAACCTGGTACTAGTAAGGTGTACCTAATAAAGTGACCAGTAAGTGTACGTATGTCAATAAAAGTGAGTCAAAGTAACGACAATCAGGGCAGTAATAACCTGCTCCACTTCCGTTTTAGAATACTCAGGAGGAATGTTAGCCTGCTCTGGGAAAGGACAAACCTCAGAGGCGTCCTCAGAGGACCTGGAGCCTGTGAGATGTAACAACGACAGCTTTATTTCTAAGGAATGCACCTCTGTTTCTCTGCTGTGCCTAATAAATAGCTATGAAAGTGTGTCTCAGCCACCACTGAGGCAATGCTCTGTCTTATAGACGGATGCTTTCAGAAATGAGCAGCACCAAACAAAAGGCTGAGCCACATCCAGGTACTTCAATCAGTTCAGGTCCTGGGTCAGGACAGGCGCAAAGCCAGGGGTGGTGAGGAATCAGAAACAACACAACCTTCAGGAAGGGGTTCGAATGAAGACACCTGGACGTCTTTGGTTCTTTGAAGATGTTTCGCTTCTCATCCGAGGAGCTATGTCAGTTCTAACTGGACTATGGGAGAGTCGAGCTTATGAACTGTAGCTGTCTGTTGTTGCCTAACGAGCTGAAACTACCCATGAAATCGCTCCCCCCCCCCCCCCCCCCCCCCCCCCCGTGTGATATTGTGAATAAACTGATTTTTATGACTTCAGAGGTCAGAAACAAACATGACAAACTTGAGATATTTCTACTACGTGTGTCCTGCAGGACTGTCCAGTGACTTGTGTTAATAAAACCTGGGTAGTTTATAGACAACCATCAGAAACAATTAACATTTTAATTAGTTTTAATAAACCAAATTATAATATATATAGAAGCTGTATGAAATGACTCCTGGTATTTTAACACGTCCAACATGTTTGCGATGCTGACCTGAGTGGATACGTTTGCCTTGTGGTTATTAGTTTTATTTATTTTTAATGTTGCCCTCAGTTCAGTTCCCTTGTTGGGATGTTGTATAAAAGCTTTAGCACAGAGAGAACTGGGTTGATATTTTCAGATTTCCCTGTCCCAGTTTGGCTCAGAGGTCAATGTGTTGGGAATCTCCAGATGTGCATTGACTGTAAATGGGATTTTTGAAACCAAACGTTGTACTCTTTGTACTGGGAGCTATATGACTCCAGTGTTAATAATGAATGTGGTAACAGAATGAATAATTCACTCCCTTTCACCCATGTGGTCAATGTGTTTGAGTTACTGGGTCAGTAATAAACAGAAGTGTGGAATATAATCAACAACTATGATCGTACCTATTTTTACTTGTTGTTAATGTTTACTACAAGACATATTTAATTTTACTTCAATAACCTGCAGAAACACATGGCTTTAAAACTAAAGCAATGTCTTAAACCCAACAGTAAAAAAGATTCATTCAACTTTCTAAACTACTAAATGGTCAACTATTGTTCAATACAAGTAATAAGACTGATTATTATTTCCTTAAATTCTGGCAGCTGTAGAAAGTATTTGCTGACTTTCTGGGTACTCTTGTTATCAGCTTCAACTTTACTAAAATATGTGGCAGCCATGCAGGTCAGATCAGTAGACTTTAATTATATATTGAGTTAATGCTGCATTCTGCTGCCAGCTTTATAAAGCAGGACGAAAACTCAGGGCTGCATTTAATCTGTGCTTTTAAATGGAGGTAGTGCAAAACATGTCTCTCTTTAATCAGCACTCATTTATCTGAATCAATAGGAGGCAAAGGTTCACGTGAATCACTTTCACCACAAACATGTTTAGAAAAATATAAACACACATATGAATGTGGCTCAAATAGGAATGTAGAGATATTTAGGCAATAGAAACATGGATAACTTTGTATAATTATATATTAATGCACCTTTTAGAAGCTGAGATTGAAATACTGCTTTTAGAATATGAAACTTTTAAGGCACTGTAGAGTAAAGTACTGAACTGCTCCGTGTGGAAGAAGACCCTGATTAGAAGATGACACCCCTTCCTTTTTTTGGGGGGAAAGGATTTTTTGACAACTTTATATCTTTTATAAAGAAAATTACTTTTATTAGAAATTTTTTTTAAATATATAGTAAAATGTACAACCACGTTTAAAATGAAACACTTTATAGCATACCATAAAAATAATCTGTAGCATGTTAGAATTTATTAACAATAAAAAAGTAATGTATCCCACTGAGAATGAGGGGATAGCTCCATGGTTTGACCACTGTTCCTTTTGGGCTCTCCATCTCCTTACATTTCACTTTAATACATTGTATTTCTTGGCTTGACTCTGCTGTTTATTCACATGAGTTTAAAGTTTGCATCATAACGTCTCTTCAGTTGTAAAACCTTTGAACGGTTCGGCTCAGGATGTTCACTCCCATCATGCAGCTGCTGCTGCATCCAGTCCCTTCAGCTGATTTTACTGTACCCCTTGCTGAATGTGCGCAGCTAAATACTCCTGTGTCTATAAAAAGTATTTACCCTCTTGGATGTTTTACCAGTTTTATTGCTTTTATAAATTAATCATGAGTAGCATAAATTGGCATCTTTGGCCAAATATTTAACTTAAAATAAATCTTTAATCTCAAAATGAAAACTGATTTTCCCACAAAATAATGACAATTAAATTAAAATATGTAAAATAAAAAAAGTGATTGCATAAATATTTGCCCCCTTTAAAGGATGAGGAGCAGCTTTAAGAAACGAACCTCACGAGCGACGCGCCCGGCGCTGCGAATAACTGCAGCCTTGAACAGGAGCGTGCACAAACGTCATCTCATAAGGGTTCAACCAAAGGCAAGTGGACACATGATTCCATAAATAAAAATACATTTTATTAATACAAAAGGAAACATGGTAAAACAATGCCCCGCACCACACACACACACACACACACCGGTCCGACCGCGACAGTGGAGCTAACAGAGCTAATGCCGCTAGCTGCTATGTTCCTGCTCCTCTGCCTGCCTCACTTCTCCACCGTCTGGAGTTCCATTGTGTAGACCCGGTTACACACAACTCAGGCAGAACGAGACGGCCTGGCAGGAGTGAAAGCTGTAATCAGTCGGTGTTCTCAACGGTCTACTCCCAAAAGGCTGTGATCGCTAACAGCAGAGCAGCCGGGAGCAGAGTGGGCAGCACAGACGCCTTTGTTGCTCTGTGAAGCAGACTGAGGGCCGGGAAAGCGTCGGTGATTTAGAGGTCTACTCCCGACACCCAGTAACATCCACAGATCACTGTGCGCTGTCTATAACATCACCTTTAGCTCTGTGAATCACTGTAAACCATCAGAGAGGTTATCAGCTCCATCAACGCTGCAGATAACTCCAGTATTATGAGAAAAACCACAGTCCCAGACAAATCATGTCGGCCATCGACAATACTGCCACCTACTGGATATACATTACTTTTTACTTTTGAGGATTTTCAGAACGCACAGGCAGTGTCAGTTGACGTCACATCCGTAGGACAGCGCGGGAAATTCGGTCCCAAATTGCAGAGCATGTTACAGCTCACAGCCTGTTCAAGATTATGGAATGATAAATGAGAGGCCTCATTCTTTTTGGTTTAAAATGCTTCATCACTCAAAACGGAACATGCATGATTAGTTTTATTTAGAATGTTGACCCATGTCCCTTCAAAGTGACTGATCTAAGTCAACAGAGGTCCAGCCATTTGGTGCTAGTAGTCTCACAATTATTGCAATTGAGTTAATCTGAGTGCAGTGACTGTGTCTCTAGTGATTGTAGTATAAATACACCTGAAGGTCCATTAATTGTTTAATCCACTTTTTTTCAACCACTGTTCCCGTGAGAGATCATCAGGTGTGCTGCGGGAAATTATTCAATGTCACCTAATTGGTCTATAAAACACCTTTTGAAAACTAATTAATTATTATCTGTCTGTGTCAGGCGTCACCAAATGGCAGATTCCGGTTCTGTTTGGAGTCAGACGCGCAGCAAGTCCAGGACCTGGATGGACCCGGTCCAGCGGTAGCACACGGCAGTGACCCGGTGCCAGGGGGAGACAGATAGAGAAGTGCTTAGTGTGCCCGGAATGTTGCGCAATCATGTGCTTTTCACAAAAGATAATGCAATGGCGGTGGTAAGGGGCGGTCTTTGCGCTGTCGCTGTGCAGGGTTACATTAGACGGAAGTGCCCGTAGTAAACACACCAACAGACAAGCGCTCTGGTTCTGCTCTTGGTTGTGTGACAGTCGGGGACTGTTCAAGGTTCTGTGCAGCTGTTTGAGGAAGAACGCCTGTGTGAATGACAAGGTCCGCGCTGAGCCACTGAAAGCTCCTTCCCTGGGTCTGGAAGGTGAACCTGGTTGGACTGATCATCAGGGCAGGTATTTGAATCCCCAGTGGGCCTATAAGTCTGAGCTGGTCCAGACCGGGACCGGTCGCTATCTGAGCTGCTTCCTGTTGCTGCCGCTTTGACCAGAAGCCTGCGCCCTCTGCTGGTTTGGTCATGTAATGACCCCAAAAAACTAGGCCGCCATTATAAGACCCTTTTCAAATAATTTCAGTGAAAAAAACCTTGTCTTATATTCAGGTCATTACTGTAGTATTGCTTGTTTATTATATGAACAGAAAAACGGCCCTTAATGTGAGTATTTAATGAAATATGATACTGGCCAAAAAATAATATTGCAAATTAATAAAGTCTGTTAATAATCTGTCACATATACCAGGCTGCAATAATTAAACCATAAATATTCAAGGTTTCATGAAGTATATTGAAAAAAAAGTTGTGTTTTTATACCATAAAATTAAGTTGCATCAAGACAAAGACGTGGCAATTTATGGGTTTTTTTTATACAATATTATTATTTGATGTCTAATCCGGATTCATGCTGGTTCAAAGGTAAAATTAATAATTTAGCAAATTGTGAAAGCATGATTTGTCATGAGCACGATGATGTGCAATGGGACTGGAATCTAAAGGTCCATCAAAGCATTAATGTTGAGAGTAAGAGACTTTCTTTTCTGAATAAAGAAACCTAAATAATTGAATCTGAACACATAACAAAAACACATTTTCTGTAAAATCTTATACATTTTGTTTTGCAAGTCTTGTTGCCAGAGGTCAAGATCTGCCTGATTGTCACAGAAAATGTGCTTTTTGTGTTACTCTCTGGAGAGGTGATGAGGGGTGGAGAAAAGCATGGAAGTAATAATGGCTACGCTGATAACCAAGGTGAAGAAGATGAATGGTAATGGTACGCTGAGAGCGGGAGAATGTGAGCAGGGAGTGCTGAGAGCTGGGAGATGGAGAAAGACAATGAGAGGAAGAGAGCTTTGAAAAGAGTGAGGCAGAATGCTGGGATTGAAGCTGTCACTGCAGAAAGAGAAATGAGCAGTTGCACTGTGTGTGAACAAGTGCATGTGGATTTCAAAACTATAACAGGGAGCATCGGAGGGTTAACAGCTGAAGAGAGGATGGAGAACAAATACATTTGAGTTAAATCACAGTTTTAAACGAAAGACCTAATATTCCTCGAAGGATTTAATGTCACACACCACCACGACAGCTTTAAACTGAGGTCATGTGATGAGAAATGATGAAATTAGAGCTGTTTTGATCAAATCCTGAAAATATCTTCTTCATGTCATATATGGTAAAAATGACATCATCAGAAAGAAAATCCCTAATGCCTCGAATAAGATGGAGGAAAGAGAAGATGCAGGTTTTCATTTGAGAAGGATCTAATATTGTGATTTGAATGGGTTTCTATGGGTGCATTTTTGTGCTTATATGGTTGTTAGTGTTAGTATTTTAGATCACACTTTTTTATAAGAGGCTAAGATGAAAAAAAACATTCACACATCAAATACATTATCAGCAATATGCATGAAAAACTGATAAAAATGAGATAAACGTAAAGTCCAGCATTTCACTTCAGCACATTTCATATTTAACTTCTAGTTATATTGGTTAGGAGTGAATGTGGCTCAGGAAGAGAGGTCGTCCACTGATGGGGAGATCAGGGTTCAATCACAGGACCAGGAAAGTACTGAACCCCCAGTACTGTGAAACTGGTCGCTCTCTAAAGGGGAACAAACCTGCTTGTAGCCGATCGTCTCCACTGCAGGGTTTGGTACGGTTTGGGGTGAGGCGGATCGCTATTTTGTCTGTTTCCATTGTGAAACCGGTCCATACAACCGAACTGGACCGCTCCGCTCCTCAGCTGTGGGTCCATAGGAGAATGGAGCGGTACGGTTAGGGCCTAGACCACTGATCTCTGCTTGTGACAAGCAGAATAAACCCCAGTGTCGTTATTTTATTATTACTACAGTATAATGAGAAGTTATTTCATTAAGTTATAAACAATCCATCCTGTAACGCTGGACCCGGCCGGTCCTGCCGCCGACCACAGGGATTCACCGATCCAGACCCGTATGCCTCCTCTGGTCTGACGGCAGAGGTCCAACCGTACACGGATGTGATAAAATGCCAGCATGTAGCACCAGGTTTGATCACTTTCAGAGCTCCAAACATTCGGTGATCAGCTCAGGACGAGCTCGATGGATCGGTAAGAAATGAAAGAGTTCATAAAGAAGTTTCACAGGATGCAGCTGAAGGATTCGAGCAGACGGTGGAACAGTGTCAGGCCAGGGGGAGAAATTAAAAACCCCATATAAGGACAGCGCTGGTATGACGTGGCGATACGCGCTTACGTTTAACCCCGCCTGCTGAGTGAGGGTCCGACAGCTGATGGAAACGCTCTTCTGAAGTCGCGGACCGTACCGGACTACGAGGACCCGCCCCAAACCGTACCGAACCCTGCCACGGAAACAAGACTAGAGACTACATTCTACTACATGTGATGTCAGGCAGCACCAAGGAGCTTTACTGGATGTAGTGATGCTCCACTGAGCCACAAGCCTCCCATTACTCCTATGTTTTATTGCAACATATCTAAAATGTGTAGACATCATGAGGTATGATTCTTTAAGGGAAACAGCTTTTTCCATGTAAAGTTTTCTCACAGTTTTACCTCTAGTATGGTCTCCTCTTTCCTTTTACTCTGTTACCTCTCTCCCTCCTCTCACATGCTCCATCAGCACCCAGTAAATAGAATAGAATAAAATCTAATAAATGAACTCAGTACAGCGTTATTGTACCACTTCATCATGTGAAATATGAAACACCCTCCTGCAGTGAATGCAGGTGAAACAGAAGCTGCCTGGTATCCACACATCATTCACTTCATTTTATCACCTCTCTCTCTTTTTGTTGTTGATTCAATCCTCTCCTTCTTCTCAGCCCCTCTTCCTGTGCTTGCTATTACCCCCCCCCCCACACACACACACACACACATAGAATATAGCTAAAACTTGTATATGAAAATGTTGTATCATGAGTATTGACTACGGTTGTAAATGATTATTAACCTTTTATAAGGCCAGTCCATGATGTAATGACTCAGTGATCTGAGGTGGATGATTTGTTTTACTGGGACACTGAAGTGCTGGATCAGAGAAGCCATTAAGATCAGGAAGCGAGCTCATTGGACAATCAACTGGACGAGGGAGCTCACACACACCTGGGATTCCCTCCTCCAGGTGTGTCCAACCCAGCCGACCTGGCCACGCCCGTTGGAGCCGACAGTCAAAACGTCAAGATGAAGGTAATAAAAATCGACCAAATGTCTACACGTCTGAGAAAATAACCTAAATATTTAGTTTAAACTTGTACTAATAATATTTATTTATAGCTATTATCTACGTCAAAAATTGTGAAAATATGATTTTAGGAAACTATTTTCTGTTCTATTTGATAGGGATACTCTCTGGACTTCAAACTTAGTGTTTTGTAAACCACAGTCGGGTACAAACCCCAACTTTAGACAATACTAGGGTCTCTGATGTGGCAGAACGTCAACTAGTTTTAATCCTTCATGATCTCATCATTCTGATGATGAGAAAGCCTCAGATAGCACGAGGTCAGGGTGGACACACATTATGGAAACAATCCACCCAGGACTACACTGCTACAATAACAAAACACCATCACCGTGCTAGGAGGTTTGGGTCAGCTGTGCTTTAGTGGAAACAACAGCAGCCTGTCAGTCAGAAGGTTGTTGGTTCAATCCCAGTTTCCCTACAACATGAACCGTGTATCTGCAAACCAGAGTGTGTGAAGAGCTCTGAGTGGTCAGGCAGACCAGAGTGCTCCTGTGTAGCGCCGGCAAAGGCGTTACTATCTCTGAATTCTGACCTCTGGATCATCAATACAATAACTCATCTTTATCCCAATAACTTGGATTAAAATGACTCTTTTATTATGTTGTAACCTGAATCAACATTCCTTCCAGGACCCGGTTGTGTCGGAAGACTCAGACTTTCTTTAGTTAATAATTAAACTGAAAGACTCTTTGATGTCTCATTCTAAAAAGACACTACCTTTAATCCACTGTCCAGAAATGTCTTAATATGATTAATTCATTTTCTTCCAGTATTAATGAATGTTGATGTTGCATCAGTATTATTTTATGTTCCTACTTTTGCTAAAAGGTTAAAGCATATTAATAATCCCATCTAAGTTTCCTGGGTTTCTTAATGACGAGAACCACGTGACTTGGTAACTCCTTCCCATTGGGCCACGCGTCCAAAAAGTTCCACTGTCAGACTTCCTGCCTGGAAGCTAACTAGTGCTCGTTCAACCTACAACGAGTGAACAGCTCACCGTTTTCTCCGTTACACGGTGAAGCCCCGACGCCGACCGAGCTCGTGGGTTACAGCCCCACCGGTCAAGGTTTTCCCGGCTAGAAGCCAGACACCATCCGTCTGCTTCTGTTCACCTGCCATGGGAAAGAACATGCTAGCTTCTTCCACCAGCCAATCATGGAAATGCTAGACCGACTCAACAGACACCTCCGTGCCTTCGGTAACTTCACATCACCGGGGACCAGACCGGGGTTCGTCAGGGTATCACAGCCTCCCGACGACCCTCCAATCCACGCCGAGGTGATCCCGGGAGCGGTCTCAGCAGGTACCAACTCCGATCTGGTAAAACTGAGGCTCTTGATAAATAACACTCCTTTCAACTTAGTCTCAGCTCCCCTCATAACTAGCTCAGACTCCCTAGAGATATTTAATATCTCACGGGCTCTCGTCATTAACTCTCAGCTTAATAACATCAGAAGAATCTCTTAAGATGCAACCATCTACCTCATATCTGTCTGTTCGTTCAATCTGTTTCTTTAATAAAATAACTGTAGTCTAAGTCTGCTTCTGGGTTATAACTTCCAAATATAACGTACGTAGGTCTTCCCTTTGAATCAAAAGAACCTAAGATATCCTGCATAACCGTTAGGTTAGTGAAGGTAGCTAACAGTGATTAGCAATAAAACCGACAAAACTAAGCTAATAACCTTGCAGAAGTGTGTCCGTATTATAACAATAAATTCAGGTTATATTACGCTACATAAATGGCGAGCTCAGCCAGGTTTTAAACATTAAATGGCCAACCCAACCAGCCCTTTAAACTAAATTCATAAAAGTCTACGTACAATATTTCAGTTAGGCCTTAGCAAGCTATAGGCTAATGCTAACTAAGCTAACAGATAACAAACAGCTAAGATAAGGACTATAGTGCCACGTAAGCTATCAACCAAAGTCTAAAAACTTTATAACTGCTTATGATGGATGTACTGTATGTTTCATGGGGTTCTTCTTCTGTGTTTTAAGCACTTTTTATGTCACTTTGTCATTGTGTTTACATGTTCAGTGTTCGTAACGGTGGCTGGGGACGCCCGGCTTTCTAGTTAAAAGAACGCTTCTGTCCGCCGAAATTGATCACTTCGGCCCGTTTTGTCTATTGTCCGTTTCGACAACCTTAATGGTTAAACCCAGACTCTTTAACAACGTCTGAAAAGTGAGATTAGATCCGCTAAATAGCGTCGGTTTCACTGCAGGGAACGTGCTAGCTTCCGTGAGTAGCTTTTAGCCTCAGAAGCAAACAGCTTTCACGGAAGAAAAACAAGCCACGGTCGGAAACCGTGCAATAATAAGGTGTTGAGACGGTCATCGGGATACCGAGATTTCCTCCGCCGCCCGTTAGTATAAATAAACGGGTAAATAGGTCGGATTTTCTCCGTTCGATCGGAGTTAGCTACCGCTGAACAGCTCAAAACTCCGCGTCGACACTACTCGACCGGAAGCTTTTTCTGTTCAAATTCCGTGTCGTTAGACTGCGAAGGGCTTTAAAAACGGCTCTAAGAAGCGCGTTTGCCAAAAACATCTCTAATTTGACCGTAGAAGGTAAAGCTTTGCCTAGACCTGCACCGTTAACAGAGAACGGCTGCAGCTAGAGAGATAAGCGGACGTGACGTCATTTCTTCTTCTGGTCCTGAATCCTCCTGGAGTCCGGTTACCCTGGAGCGCCCCCTCTGGTGCAACTTGGTATAAACGGAGCAGGAATTCTGTTCTTTAGAGAAGTTTTAAATCTTTTTCACCATAATTTCCTCATTTTTACTAGTTTTAAAGACAAACTATGGAACCTTCTCCTCCTGAAATGGCTGGAATCCAAGACAGTACATTGTTTGAACTCAATGTCGACTTATGGAAAGCACTTTCAGTTGTTGGGAGATCGGTAAGGGAATTAGGTGGGAGGTTACAAGCTCTTGAGCGAACCTCCATGGAACAAGCACCAGCTCCATCACTCACTACAGCAGACCTGTACAAAATGGCTGAATTTATCACTAAATTTGAGCCTTCTTATAGTGATGACTTAAAGCTTGTGTCTTATCTAAAACAAATCAACCGACATTTGATGCGGTTTCCTGATGCCACTGTTTCTGATAAAATCTTTCTCATCCAAATCACTTCTTCTGAGGAAGTGTGTGATTTCATTGACCGCCAATTACCTGAGATCAAAAATGACTTCTCTCAGCTCACCAAAGCTTTAGAGGAGGAATTCTCAGGTAACTCATTCAAGTACGGCTACAGTCATGCTTTATCAGTAAAACACGACCCATCTGAAGACCCACAACGCTTCTACTCCCGGCTTCATCGTGCTTTCTTCGGAAAAACAAATGAACAGGGAATGGAAGAATGGGAGGACTTTAAACATCTTTTCCTTGGGAACCTACATCCATCCATCCATTTGGATCTGACTGCTGACACACAGAGAAACCAGCTTTAACATGCTGAAGTCTTAGTACATTTTTATTTATACACAATAAAACATGTGTATTTTGTTTTGAATGTACAAAACTGGGTGCACATTGTTTAGAATGAAAGAGAAATCTAGCACTTATACTTAGTGTCAGAGTCCAAATGAGTTTTGTAGAGCTCAAACTTTTAACTTCTGTAAATTCCTCCCATCATGAAGACTTCTCATCATAATGTTTTACTACTGAGGAGGAGGAGGAGGAGGAGAAGGAGGAGGAGGAGAGCTACATATAAACCATTGGATGAACAGAAGTCCTTACATAAGCATGAGCCCAAATATCGCTTTTCCTAAATATTCAGTATATATATCATTTATCTTTTGGGGGGCAGAGGTTGTTAGGAATAAAAATAACAATCGAGCTTTATTTCCTTTTAACCACATTTCCCTTCAGTGAACATGAACCACATCACAGTCCCTCAGAGGGATGTTTAGTTATTGTCAGACTGCTAAAAACAAGATGGAATGCGACTCAGACTGGAATTTAATTACATCTAAATTAAACAGCTACATTTCTGTTGGACATCTCAGTTTATCGGTTTTCACTTCCATCTCAGATGTCTAATTTCATCATCGCTGGTCCAAAGTTTCATTGACTCTGTTTTATGTAGAATATATTGTGTCATGTCATGTTTCTTCATTTATTAGATGCTTTTCTCCAAAACGACGTACAGTACATACAATTAACAATCACCCTATCAGTCATGTTGTGATCTGTGGGGAAACCCACGCATGCGAACACGCTAACTCCACGCAGAGAGGCCACAGCCGGGGTTCTAACGTAAACCTGGTTTCTCCCACAGCAAGTTTGTGCTCACACACACGCACGCACACACACACACATGCGTTTTGACGGAGACGTTTATGATTTATACTTCTCCATCGGAGAATGCGTATAACTTTTCTGCAGCAACATCTCTGGTCAACCAAAGTTTGTTGACTTCAGCTCAGTAATGGCCGACAGAGAGCGAATTTTGATTGAGCTGGAACAGATTGATCTTGAGGAACAAACAACGTTGTTAAAAAGAATTAAACGGGAGTGAAGGAGACGACGGCGTCTGCTGAATGTCCGTCCACTGAACAGGACAAGGCAGAGGACGAGTGAATATGCAGCTCTTGTTCAACCTCTGAGGGACGCTGATGGATTATAGAAATGTTCGTACTTTCGTACATCTTCTGCCAAACGTTCCGTGAGCTGATCAATATCTGCTTCCACGAGCTTGGCTCCGTCCGTCCTTGCGAGCCTGGTGGACAGCCCTTGCGTCGACGGATGATGGCGTTGCGTGTCTCTGTGCCGATGCAGACGGAGAAGTATAAACTAGACTTTACAACCTTCAGGCTACAGTGATAACAACTGCACCAGCATATATATTAGTAACAAATATATTACATATTTGATTAGTTTAGGATAAAATGAAACTCTTTGACAGCTGAAACTTTCACTTTGACTTAGAGTAAGTGAATTATGGGAATCTGGATTTTGTTTACACTGATGAGAAGATTGGAGATGCATTGACCTATTTAGCCTTTTGAATTATTTCACTTTACTTAACTCGTATTTAACAGCAGAAACAACATCATGGGATCTCTTTTGGAGGACCAAAGCAACTGCTGACCTTTGCCTGATGCTAAGTCTACCTGTGGCTCTATAACTAGGTTCCTGTTTACGCTCCAGGAGTCTAGATTTACAGGGAGGAGGTGTATTCTAGGTGCACTAAGGACTTCCATGTTCACTAATGCTGAGCTACTTTTATGCATATTTGCCAATTTTATTTAAAAAAAAACCTTTTACATCATTATTGCATCTTTTTGTAACAGATAGTTTTTAAAATATGAAACACAAAACCATGATTGTGAACTGACTAGTTTCTGTTCTGATGTATTCTGAAGGAGCAGATGAATGTCTTCTTCTAGTATTGACACCATTACCTCATCATTAGTCTGTAGAGGAAACAATGTGCTGTCAGACAAACAGCTTAAAGCTCCATAATGAGTTCAATAAGAAGAAAAACAATAAAAGGCCTTCCTTTTTAATAACTATAAATACTTTATTTTTGTAGCATGTTGCTGATCTGTAAGGAAGTTGATCAACTCAGGGATGAAATCATACTTATTACTCTTGTTTATATATAGTACTGTAAGAAAGTATTTGCCCCCACAGAGTTCTTGTTTCTTGTCAAACTGAAATGTTTCACATTAAGCTCAGCACCTGGCTCTATGTAGTGTGGTCTTGGAGAGGTTGTACTGAAACGATGTCTCGTTGTACCAGACTGGTTCAGTGGTTCTAAAGGTATCTAGACTTCTTTATTGGGGTCCTCCAGGAAACTGCATTTTTCCATTGGTAACTAATATAGGCAAATTACATCAATACTCACAAATGTGACCTTTTTTTATCAATTACGGCTACTTTTATGCAATTCTAACCATCCATACCCTCCGGTTTGTTTCACTTCAAGGCTGCATGCTGGTAGAGTTGGTAGCACCGTTGCCTCACAGTAAGAAGGCCACAAGTTAAATTCCCAGCTGTGTTCTTTCTGCGTGGAGATTGCGTTTCCTCCCCATGCACGACGCGGTTTCCTCTGGTTTTCTCCCACAGACAGACCCAAAACATGAATAGCTATGTGTAAGTCACTTTGGTTAGAAGCATCTGCCAAATACATAAACATAAACTTCCTTTAAAGTGCCTGTGACTCCATATTTAAATCACTTTATATTAAACAGGTGTAATCTTTGATGCCTCTAGATCAGCGTTGCACCATTATAACTCAAAATACGCTGTAATTATTTCCTAACGAGCAACTCAGAGATCAGAAGAAAGCGCCGCCTTCCGGTTCTGCTGGGTTTCTCCTTATTTGGCAGCCTGACACTTCTGCTGCAGCAGGGGGCAGTGCCCAGTAGGGGGCAGTGCCGTCGCGTGAAAGAGAAACGAAACTGAAACTAAACACTACTCGGTCTATGGTCAATGGCGGCGGCACTGCCTCGCTCCAGTTGTCGTGAACGTGCATGTGGGAGGAGAATTTACCATATAAGCAAGTCCGGATCACTATGACCTCATAGCGGGCCGGAGTGAAAAAAACTGTTTGAAACCTGGGTCTGAAATCTGGAAGAGCTTCTCACTGGCTGGACTAGGAGACAGATGGACGCCGTTTTTTGCTCTTTCTGGCAGGTTTAAGGTGAGAACTCAACGTTGCAACATGATAGATAAGTCAGAAAACATGGAAACCGATGTCATGGGACCTTTAAGAGATAAAAACATGCCTGACACCAGAACACGTAAAAGCCTCTAAATTCTGTGTGTGGGAGAACGGAGCACAGCTCTGAGCTCCAGACAGGAAGACTTGTCGGGCTGAAAACGGACATGTGATCAACTTCTAACATGCTGACCTTTATGTCACAGCACACATTGCTGCTGACACTTGGGAACTCCATCAGAAATGTCTGGAAACAACATATTTTCCTGATGATCAAACAGCCGTGGCTGGGGAGCTGCAAAGCACTCAGGAGGAAACATCGTGCGCTACCATACATTTGTTGAATTGCAGCATTCTGGTTGACTCCTGTCGGTTCCTGGCCTGATCGGCAAGGCTCTAGTCCACAGACACTTTCTACATTTTTCCCACCAACCACGCTGAGAGTCGGGGACTTTGAAGCATTTCTTTCTTCAACGACATCACTCGTTGTTCTCCTGACATAATCTCCCATTTCAAAGCCCTCATGCTGACTCTCCCATCATCAGTATACAAGATAATAGTGCATGTAGCCATAAATGAGCTACATATATGGCTAGTTTAGTCTGCTAGCAGTATGAAAGTAACAAGTTATGAACAGTTTCACTGTAGTATGTGTTATAACCGTGACTATTGTAGAAGGCTATCCTGTTGGTGCTGACATTGAACATCCAGAGCTGTTTAAGAAATTGAAATAACTCAAGAAAAAGAGTATTGTGTCAAGGTTCTTATCCCTATCAGAAGTTAGCAAGCACAAAGCTGGAAATCCAGTCCAACGTTATTTATAAAGCACTTTAAACTTGGAGTGTCAAAAAAACAAAACAAAGCTCAGCTGCACTTAACTCGACTCACTATGTACAAGTGAAGCATAGCCTACGTACGTAGTATACACACTTATATGAGTCTCATTATTAGAAATCAAGACAAAATCATGAAACAAGTCAGTGAGACGATCCTGTCAACACATCCTGGTTCCAGTCATCATCTCTGGGTATTTCTGCAGTGACCAGACTGGGCTGCAAGCGTGCCTCTAACTCACTGTTTTCTCAAGGCGTCCCAAAAAAGTCTGAAATGCCACAATAATTTAATGAATTTAAATGAAAATACCTCAAGATGAGGGCTTTCATCAATCATTTTAAGGTGCAATTAAAAATGTGATAAATTAGATTAAATAATTACAGAATTAATAATTAACCTCTCAATGTTTTCATCTCATGACTGCACTACTTTAAACAACCAGCACTGGACCAGAGTTCTTTACAGTATGTATGTATATATATGTGCATGTATCTGTATGTATATACATGTATATACAAAAACGGATATGTAACATAAATGGTAATTGATAATTCAGGAGTAATACCTTGTGCAAACGATGATTGTTCAATAATGATGAAGTGTAATAATGAATCTTGTCACCTTAATAAGTTGATGTGTCGATAAAGTTGATTCTGAATAAGTTCAAAGCTAGTTAATGTGGATGAGTGCATTATCATGTAATAATCATATTAATAATAATATGTAAATGCATAGGGGATATGTGTAGATGTGAGTGTGTGGGTTTTAAGATTGTTTTGGGGTATGGTCAAATGGTATTGTATTGTATAGATTATGTGTTTTTTCTGTTGTTGTTGTTTTTTATTTTATTTTTTTAAATTATTTGTTTATGTCTGGGGTCCCTATATAAGCTAACGCTGCTTCTTGGGAGTTCCCTTTATAAATAAATCAAATCAATCAAATCAAATCAAATAAGAATGGTCAAACCACAAAATATTAATTAACAACAAATAAAAACATATGAAAACAGCCTTATGATAAAACGAGTAAAGACAACATAAAATAAACTAAAAGACTAAAAACACCATTCTTATGGGGTGGTGAGGAGAGGATTTAAAATCAGGCAGAGAGGAGGCCAGTCTGACGTCTAAAGGCAGATCCTTCCACGTTTGGGGAGTCGCTACAGCAAAAGCATGCTCTCCTCTCCTCTGAGCTTCCACCGAGTCCCCTCAGGAAAAACAGACCCAAGTGACGACGCATTGATTTCCACCGAGCAGACACAAAAGTAGCTGTGATTTATTGCTTCAGCGTCGCTGCTCTGTTGTTTGGCTTGTGGCTCACAACAAGAATGAACCGTTATTGTTCTCAACACTGCATCATGTGTCCTTACAAGCTGAAATAACTTAGATAAGCAAAATAAAATTAAAGGGGAGGGCAGACTTTGTGTCCCCACTAATTCTATTACCCACCCTAGTGTGATCAATGGTCTCAGTCCCCCCCCCCCCCCCCCCCCCCCCCCCCCCCCCCCCCCCCCC